>JACJVH010000307.1:0-151987 GCA_028654395.1 Scutellaria barbata
ACGATTAGGTTAATATACTTCTCTAAAGATGTTTGAGTGGCATCCTTTTGCATTTATAATGAGTTAATTATACTCGAATCATCTTATAAGAAGTTAATTGTACTTGACTTATCTTTCAACTCAATATAGAACGACTCCGTAACTCTTAATGTATCAATTATCGTAAACAATAACCAAGTAAAACTTGTTAGAACTCTTACTTATGTGTTTTACAACTGGAAACACACAACTTGTAACTATACTTAGTGGATTTGTTAAGGAATTCGTAGACGATTACTCTTTTCTCTTTCTTTAGTCGTATCTTCTATTAGATTTGTTGAATAATAGTCTTTTGTTTCCCATCTATGTGCATACGATCACATTGAGTGAAACGATTAGGTTAATATACTTCTCTAAAGATGTTTGAGTGGCATCCTTTTGCATTTATAATGAGTTAATTATACTCGAATCATCTTATAAGAAGTTAATTGTACTTGACTTATCTTTCAACTCAATATAGAACGACTCCGTAACTCTTAATGTATCAATTATCGTAAACAATAACCAAGTAAAACTTGTTAGAACTCTTACTTATGTGTTTTACAACTGGAAACACACAACTTGTAACTATACTTAGTGGATTTGTTAAGGAATTCGTAGACGATTACTCTTTTCTCTTTCTTTAGTCGTATCTTCTATTAGATTTGTTGAATAATAATAGTCTTTTGTTTCCCATCTATGTGCTTACGATCACATTGACTGAAACGATTAGGTTAATATACTTCTCTAAAGATGTTTGAGTGGCATCCTTTTGCATTTATAATGAGTTAATTATACTCGAATCATCTTATAAGAAGTTAATTGTACTTGACTTATCTTTCAACTCAATATAGAACGACTCCGTAACTCTTAATGTATCAATTATCGTAAACAATAACCAAGTAAAACTTGTTAGAACTCTTACTTATGTGTTTTACAACTGGAAACACACAACTTGTAACTATACTTAGTGGATTTGTTAAGGAATTCGTAGACGATTACTCTTTTCTCTTTCTTTAGTCGTATCTTCTATTAGATTTGTTGAATAATAATAGTCTTTTGTTTCCCATCTATGTGCATACGATCACATTGAGTGAAACGATTAGGTTAATATACTTCTCTAAAGATGTTTGAGTGGCATCCTTTTGCATTTATAATGAGTTAATTATACTCGAATCATCTTATAAGAAGTTAATTGTACTTGACTTATCTTTCAACTCAATATAGAACGACTCCGTAACTCTTAATGTATCAATTATCGTAAACAATAACCAAGTAAAACTTGTTAGAACTCTTACTTATGTGTTTTACAACTGGAAACACACAACTTGTAACTATACTTAGTGGATTTGTTAAGGAATTCGTAGACGATTACTCTTTTCTCTTTCTTTAGTCGTATCTTCTATTAGATTTGTTGAATAATAATAGTCTTTTGTTTCCCATCTATGTGCATACGATCACATTGAGTGAAACGATTATGTTAATATACTTCTCTAAAGATGTTTAGTGGCATCCTTTTGCATTTATAATGAGTTAATTATACTCGAATCATCTTATAAGGAGTTAATTGTACTTGACTTATCTTTCAACTCAATATAGAACGACTCCGTAACTCTTAATGTATCAATTATCGTAAACAATAACCAAGTAAAACTTGTTAGAACTCTTACTTATGTGTTTTACAACTAGAAACACACAACTTGTAACTATACTTAGTGGATTTGTTAAGGAATTCGTAGACGATTACTCTTTTCTCTTTCTTTAGTCGTATCTTCTATTAGATTTGTTGATTAATAATAGTCTTTTGTTTCCCATCTATGTGCAAACGATCACATTGAGTGAAACGATTAGGTTAATATACTTCTCTAAAGATGTTTGAGTGGCATCCTTTTGCATTTATAATGAGTTAATTATACTCGAATCATCTTATAAGAAGTTAATTGTACTTGACTTATCTTTCAACTCAATATAGAACGACTCCGTAACTCTTAATGTATCAATTATCGTAAACAATAACCAAGTAAAACTTGTTAGAACTCTTACTTATGTGTTTTACAACTGGAAACACACAACTTGTAACTATACTTAGTGGATTTGTTAAGGAATTCGTAGACGATTACTCTTTTCTCTTTCTTTAGTCGTATCTTCTATTAGATTTGTTGAATAATAATAGTCTTTTGTTTCCATCTATGTGCATACGATCACATTGAGTGAAACGATTAGGTTAATATACTTCTCTAAAGATGTTTAGTGGCATCCTTTTGCATTTATAATGAGTTAATTTACTCGAATCATCTTATAAGGAGTTAATTGTACTTGACTTATCTTTCAACTCAATATAGAACGACTCCGTAACTCTTAATGTATCAATTATCGTAAACAATAACCAAGTAAAACTTGTTAGAACTCTTACTTATGTGTTTTACAACTGGAAACACACAACTTGTAACTATACTTAGTGGATTTGTTAAGGAATTCGTAGACGATTACTCTTTTCTCTTTCTTTAGTCGTATCTTCTATTAGATTTGTTGATTAATAATAGTCTTTTGTTTCCCATCTATGTGCAAACGATCACATTGAGTGAAACGATTAGGTTAATATACTTCTCTAAAGATGTTTGAGTGGCATCCTTTTGCATTTATAATGAGTTAATTATACTCGAATCATCTTATAAGAAGTTAATTGTACTTGACTTATCTTTCAACTCAATATAGAACGACTCCGTAACTCTTAATGTATCAATTATCGTAAACAATAACCAAGTAAAACTTGTTAGAACTCTTACTTATGTGTTTTACAACTGGAAACACACAACTTGTAACTATACTTAGTGGATTTGTTAAGGAATTCGTAGACGATTACTCTTTTCTCTTTCTTTAGTCGTATCTTCTATTAGATTTGTTGAATAATAATAGTCTTTTGTTTCCCATCTATGTGCATACGATCACATTGAGTGAAACGATTAGGTTAATATACTTCTCTAAAGATGTTTGAGTGGCATCCTTTTGCATTTATAATGAGTTAATTATACTCGAATCGTCTTATAAGAAGTTAATTGTACTTGACTTATCTTTCAACTCAATATAGAACGACTCCGTAACTCTTAATGTATCAATTATCGTAAACAATAACCAAGTAAAACTTGTTAGAACTCTTACTTATGTGTTTTACAACTGGAAACACACAACTTGTAACTATACTTAGTGGATTTGTTAAGGAATTCGTAGACGATTACTCTTTTCTCTTTCTTTAGTCGTATCTTCTATTAGATTTGTTGATTAATAATAGTCTTTTGTTTCCCATCTATGTGCATACGATCACATTGAGTGAAACGATTAGGTTAATATACTTCTCTAAAGATGTTTGAGTGGCATCCTTTTGCATTTATAATGAGTTAATTATACTCGAATCATCTTATAAGAAGTTAATTGTACTTGACTTATCTTTCAACTCAATATAGAACGACTCCGTAACTCTTAATGTATCAATTATCGTAAACAATAACCAAGTAAAACTTGTTAGAACTCTTACTTATGTGTTTTACAACTGAAACACACAACTTGTAACTATACTTAGTGGATTTGTTAAGGAATTCGTAGACGATTACTCTTTTCTCTTTCTTTAGTCGTATCTTCTATTAGATTTGTTGAATAATAATAGTCTTTTGTTTCCCATCTATGTGCATACGATCACATTGAGTGAAACGATTAGGTTAATATACTTCTCTAAAGATGTTTGAGTGGCATCCTTTTTGCATTTATAATGAGTTAATTATACTCGAATCATCTTATAAGAAGTTAATTGTACTTGACTTATCTTTCAACTCAATATAGAACGACTCCGTAACTCTTAATGTATCAATTATCGTAAACAATAACCAAGTAAAACTTGTTAGAACTCTTACTTATGTGTTTTACAACTGAAACACACAACTTGTAACTATACTTAGTGGATTTGTTAAGGAATTCGTAGACGATTACTCTTTTCTCTTTCTTTAGTCGTATCTTCTATTAGATTTGTTGAATAATAATAGTCTTTTGTTTCCCATCTATGTGCATACGATCACATTGAGTGAAACGATTAGGTTAATATACTTCTCTAAAGATGTTTGAGTGGCATCCTTTTGCATTTATAATGAGTTAATTATACTCGAATCTTCTTATAAGAAGTTAATTGTACTTGACTTATCTTTCAACTCAATATAGAACGACTCCGTAACTCTTAATGTATCAATTATCGTAAACAATAACCAAGTAAAACTTGTTAGAACTCTTACTTATGTGTTTTACAACTGGAAACACACAACTTGTAACTATACTTAGTGGATTTGTTAAGGAATTCGTAGACGATTACTCTTTTCTCTTTCTTTAGTCGTATCTTCTATTAGATTTGTTGATTAATAATAGTCTTTTGTTTCCCATCTATGTGCATACGATCACATTGAGTGAAACGATTAGGTTAATATACTTCTCTAAAGATGTTTGAGTGGCATCCTTTTGCATTTATAATGAGTTAATTATACTCGAATCATCTTATAAGAAGTTAATTGTACTTGACTTATCTTTCAACTCAATATAGAACGACTCCGTAACTCTTAATGTATCAATTATCGTAAACAATAACCAAGTAAAACTTGTTAGAACTCTTACTTATGTGTTTTACAACTGGAAACACACAACTTGTAACTATACTTAGTGGATTTGTTAAGGAATTCGTAGACGATTACTCTTTTCTCTTTCTTTAGGTCGTATCTTCTATTAGATTTGTTGAATAATAATAGTCTTTTGTTTCCCATCTATGTGCATACGATCACATTGAGTGAAACGATTAGGTTAATATACTTCTCTAAAGATGTTTGAGTGGCATCCTTTTGCATTTATAATGAGTTAATTATACTCGAATCTTCTTATAAGAAGTTAATTGTACTTGACTTATCTTTCAACTCAATATAGAACGACTCCGTAACTCTTAATGTATCAATTATCGTAAACAATAACCAAGTAAAACTTGTTAGAACTCTTACTTATGTGTTTTACAACTGGAAACACACAACTTGTAACTATACTTAGTGGATTTGTTAAGGAATTCGTAGACGATTACTCTTTCTCTTTCTTTAGTCGTATCTTCTATTAGATTTGTTGAATAATAATAGTCTTTTGTTTCCCATCTATGTGCATACGATCACATTGAGTGAAACGATTAGGTTAATATACTTCTCTAAAGATGTTTGAGTGGCATCCTTTTGCATTTATAATGAGTTAATTATACTCGAATCATCTTATAAGAAGTTAATTGTACTTGACTTATCTTTCAACTCAATATAGAACGACTCCGTAACTCTTAATGTATCAATTATCGTAAACAATAACCAAGTAAAACTTGTTAGAACTCTTACTTATGTGTTTTACAACTGGAAACACACAACTTGTAACTATACTTAGTGGATTTGTTAAGGAATTCGTAGACGATTACTCTTTTCTCTTTCTTTAGTCGTATCTTCTATTAGATTTGTTGAATAATAATAGTCTTTTGTTTCCCATCTATGTGCATACGATCACATTGAGTGAAACGATTAGGTTAATATACTTCTCTAAAGATGTTTGAGTGGCATCCTTTTGCATTTATAATGAGTTAATTATACTCGAATCATCTTATAAGAAGTTAATTGTACTTGACTTATCTTTCAACTCAATATAGAACGACTCCGTAACTCTTAATGTATCAATTATCGTAAACAATAACCAAGTAAAACTTGTTAGAACTCTTACTTATGTGTTTTACAACTGGAAACACACAACTTGTAACTATACTTAGTGGATTTGTTAAGGAATTCGTAGACGATTACTCTTTTCTCTTTCTTTAGTCGTATCTTCTATTAGATTTGTTGAATAATAATAGTCTTTTGTTTCCCATCTATGTGCATACGATCACATTGAGTGAAACGATTAGGTTAATATACTTCTCTAAAGATGTTTGAGTGGCATCCTTTTGCATTTATAATGAGTTAATTATACTCGAATAGTCTTATAAGAAGTTAATTGTACTTGACTTATCTTTCAACTCAATATAGAACGACTCCGTAACTCTTAATGTATCAATTATCGTAAACAATAACCAAGTAAAACTTGTTAGAACTCTTACTTATGTGTTTTACAACTGGAAACACACAACTTGTAACTATACTTAGTGGATTTGTTAAGGAATTCGTAGACGATTACTCTTTTCTCTTTCTTTAGTCGTATCTTCTATTAGATTTGTTGAATAATAATAGTCTTTTGTTTCCCATCTATGTGCATACGATCACATTGAGTGAAACGATTAGGTTAATATACTTCTCTAAAGATGTTTGAGTGGCATCCTTTTGCATTTATAATGAGTTAATTATACTCGAATCATCTTATAAGAAGTTAATTGTACTTGACTTATCTTTCAACTCAATATAGAACGACTCCGTAACTCTTAATGTATCAATTATCGTAAACAATAACCAAGTAAAACTTGTTAGAACTCTTACTTATGTGTTTTACAACTGGAAACACACAACTTGTAACTATACTTAGTGGATTTGTTAAGGAATTCGTAGACGATTACTCTTTTCTCTTTCTTTAGTCGTATCTTCTATTAGATTTGTTGAATAATAATAGTCTTTTGTTTCCCATCTATGTGCATACGATCACATTGAGTGAAACGATTAGGTTAATATACTTCTCTAAAGATGTTTGAGTGGCATCCTTTTGCATTTATAATGAGTTAATTATACTCGAATCATCTTATAAGAGTTAATTGTACTTGACTTATCTTTCAACTCAATATAGAACGACTCCGTAACTCTTAATGTATCAATTATCGTAAACAATAACCAAGTAAAACTTGTTAGAACTCTTACTTATGTGTTTTACAACTGGAAACACACAACTTGTAACTATACTTAGTGGATTTGTTAAGGAATTCGTAGACGATTACTCTTTTCTCTTTCTTTAGTCGTATCTTCTATTAGATTTGTTGAATAATAATAGTCTTTTGTTTCCCATCTATGTGCATACGATCACATTGAGTGAAACGATTAGGTTAATATACTTCTCTAAAGATGTTTAGTGGCATCCTTTTGCATTTATAATGAGTTAATTATACTCGAATCATCTTATAGGAGTTAATTGTACTTGACTTATCTTTCAACTCAATATAGAACGACTCCGTAACTCTTAATGTATCAATTATCGTAAACAATAACCAAGTAAAACTTGTTAGAACTCTTACTTATGTGTTTTACAACTGGAAACACACAACTTGTAACTATACTTAGTGGATTTGTTAAGGAATTCGTAGACGATTACTCTTTTCTCTTTCTTTAGTCGTATCTTCTATTAGATTTGTTGATTAATAATAGTCTTTTGTTTCCCATCTATGTGCATACGATCACATTGAGTGAAACGATTAGGTTAATATACTTCTCTAAAGATGTTTGAGTGGCATCCTTTTGCATTTATAATGAGTTAATTATACTCGAATCATCTTATAAGAAGTTAATTGTACTTGACTTATCTTTCAACTCAATATAGAACGACTCCGTAACTCTTAATGTATCAATTATCGTAAACAATAACCAAGTAAAACTTGTTAGAACTCTTACTTATGTGTTTTACAACTGGAAACACACAACTTGTAACTATACTTAGTGGATTTGTTAAGGAATTCGTAGACGATTACTCTTTTCTCTTTCTTTAGTCGTATCTTCTATTAGATTTGTTGAATAATAATAGTCTTTTGTTTCCCATCTATGTGCATACGATCACATTGAGTGAAACGATTAGGTTAATATACTTCTCTAAAGATGTTTGAGTGGCATCCTTTTGCATTTATAATGAGTTAATTATACTCGAATCATCTTATAAGAAGTTAATTGTACTTGACTTATCTTTCAACTCAATATAGAACGACTCCGTAACTCTTAATGTATCAATTATCGTAAACAATAACCAAGTAAAACTTGTTAGAACTCTTACTTATGTGTTTTACAACTGGAAACACACAACTTGTAACTATACTTAGTGGATTTGTTAAGGAATTCGTAGACGATTACTCTTTTCTCTTTCTTTAGTCGTATCTTCTATTAGATTTGTTGAATAATAATAGTCTTTTGTTTCCCATCTATGTGCATACGATCACATTGAGTGAAACGATTAGGTTAATATACTTCTCTAAAGATGTTTGAGTGGCATCCTTTTGCATTTATAATGAGTTAATTATACTCGAATCATCTTATAAGAAGTTAATTGTACTTGACTTATCTTTCAACTCAATATAGAACGACTCCGTAACTCTTAATGTATCAATTATCGTAAACAATAACCAAGTAAAACTTGTTAGAACTCTTACTTATGTGTTTTACAACTGGAAACACACAACTTGTAACTATACTTAGTGGATTTGTTAAGGAATTCGTAGACGATTACTCTTTTCTCTTTCTTTAGTCGTATCTTCTATTAGATTTGTTGAATAATAATAGTCTTTTGTTTCCCATCTATGTGCATACGATCACATTGAGTGAAACGATTAGGTTAATATACTTCTCTAAAGATGTTTGAGTGGCATCCTTTTGCATTTATAATGAGTTAATTATACTCGAATCATCTTATAAGAAGTTAATTGTACTTGACTTATCTTTCAACTCAATATAGAACGACTCCGTAACTCTTAATGTATCAATTATCGTAAACAATAACCAAGTAAAACTTGTTAGAACTCTTACTTATGTGTTTTACAACTGGAAACACACAACTTGTAACTATACTTAGTGGATTTGTTAAGGAATTCGTAGACGATTACTCTTTTCTCTTTCTTTAGTCGTATCTTCTATTAGATTTGTTGAATAATAATAGTCTTTTGTTTCCCATCTATGTGCATACGATCACATTGAGTGAAACGATTAGGTTAATATACTTCTCTAAAGATGTTTGAGTGGCATCCTTTTGCATTTATAATGAGTTAATTATACTCGAATCATCTTATAAGAAGTTAATTGTACTTGACTTATCTTTCAACTCAATATAGAACGACTCCGTAACTCTTAATGTATCAATTATCGTAAACAATAACCAAGTAAAACTTGTTAGAACTCTTACTTATGTGTTTTACAACTGGAAACACACAACTTGTAACTATACTTAGTGGATTTGTTAAGGAATTCGTAGACGATTACTCTTTTCTCTTTCTTTAGTCGTATCTTCTATTAGATTTGTTGAATAATAATAGTCTTTTGTTTCCCATCTATGTGCATACGATCACATTGAGTGAAACGATTAGGTTAATATACTTCTCTAAAGATGTTTGAGTGGCATCCTTTTGCATTTATAATGAGTTAATTATACTCGAATCATCTTATAAGAAGTTAATTGTACTTGACTTATCTTTCAACTCAATATAGAACGACTCCGTAACTCTTAATGTATCAATTATCGTAAACAATAACCAAGTAAAACTTGTTAGAACTCTTACTTATGTGTTTTACAACTGGAAACACACAACTTGTAACTATACTTAGTGGATTTGTTAAGGAATTCGTAGACGATTACTCTTTTCTCTTTCTTTAGTCGTATCTTCTATTAGATTTGTTGAATAATAATAGTCTTTTGTTTCCCATCTATGTGCATACGATCACATTGAGTGAAACGATTAGGTTAATATACTTCTCTAAAGATGTTTGAGTGGCATCCTTTTGCATTTATAATGAGTTAATTATACTCGAATCATCTTATAAGAAGTTAATTGTACTTGACTTATCTTTCAACTCAATATAGAACGACTCCGTAACTCTTAATGTATCAATTATCGTAAACAATAACCAAGTAAAACTTGTTAGAACTCTTACTTATGTGTTTTACAACTGGAAACACACAACTTGTAACTATACTTAGTGGATTTGTTAAGGAATTCGTAGACGATTACTCTTTTCTCTTTCTTTAGTCGTATCTTCTATTAGATTTGTTGAATAATAATAGTCTTTTGTTTCCCATCTATGTGCATACGATCACATTGAGTGAAACGATTAGGTTAATATACTTCTCTAAAGATGTTTGAGTGGCATCCTTTTGCATTTATAATGAGTTAATTATACTCGAATCATCTTATAAGAAGTTAATTGTACTTGACTTATCTTTCAACTCAATATAGAACGACTCCGTAACTCTTAATGTATCAATTATCGTAAACAATAACCAAGTAAAACTTGTTAGAACTCTTACTTATGTGTTTTACAACTGGAAACACACAACTTGTAACTATACTTAGTGGATTTGTTAAGGAATTCGTAGACGATTACTCTTTTCTCTTTCTTTAGTCGTATCTTCTATTAGATTTGTTGAATAATAATAGTCTTTTGTTTCCCATCTATGTGCATACGATCACATTGAGTGAAACGATTAGGTTAATATACTTCTCTAAAGATGTTTGAGTGGCATCCTTTTGCATTTATAATGAGTTAATTATACTCGAATCATCTTATAAGAAGTTAATTGTACTTGACTTATCTTTCAACTCAATATAGAACGACTCCGTAACTCTTAATGTATCAATTATCGTAAACAATAACCAAGTAAAACTTGTTAGAACTCTTACTTATGTGTTTTACAACTGGAAACACACAACTTGTAACTATACTTAGTGGATTTGTTAAGGAATTCGTAGACGATTACTCTTTTCTCTTTCTTTAGTCGTATCTTCTATTAGATTTGTTGAATAATAATAGTCTTTTGTTTCCCATCTATGTGCATACGATCACATTGAGTGAAACGATTAGGTTAATATACTTCTCTAAAGATGTTTGAGTGGCATCCTTTTGCATTTATAATGAGTTAATTATACTCGAATCATCTTATAAGAAGTTAATTGTACTTGACTTATCTTTCAACTCAATATAGAACGACTCCGTAACTCTTAATGTATCAATTATCGTAAACAATAACCAAGTAAAACTTGTTAGAACTCTTACTTATGTGTTTTACAACTGGAAACACACAACTTGTAACTATACTTAGTGGATTTGTTAAGGAATTCGTAGACGATTACTCTTTTCTCTTTCTTTAGTCGTATCTTCTATTAGATTTGTTGAATAATAATAGTCTTTTGTTTCCCATCTATGTGCATACGATCACATTGAGTGAAACGATTAGGTTAATATACTTCTCTAAAGATGTTTGAGTGGCATCCTTTTGCATTTATAATGAGTTAATTATACTCGAATCATCTTATAAGAAGTTAATTGTACTTGACTTATCTTTCAACTCAATATAGAACGACTCCGTAACTCTTAATGTATCAATTATCGTAAACAATAACCAAGTAAAACTTGTTAGAACTCTTACTTATGTGTTTTACAACTGGAAACACACAACTTGTAACTATACTTAGTGGATTTGTTAAGGAATTCGTAGACGATTACTCTTTTCTCTTTCTTTAGTCGTATCTTCTATTAGATTTGTTGAATAATAATAGTCTTTTGTTTCCCATCTATGTGCATACGATCACATTGAGTGAAACGATTAGGTTAATATACTTCTCTAAAGATGTTTGAGTGGCATCCTTTTGCATTTATAATGAGTTAATTATACTCGAATCATCTTATAAGAAGTTAATTGTACTTGACTTATCTTTCAACTCAATATAGAACGACTCCGTAACTCTTAATGTATCAATTATCGTAAACAATAACCAAGTAAAACTTGTTAGAACTCTTACTTATGTGTTTTACAACTGGAAACACACAACTTGTAACTATACTTAGTGGATTTGTTAAGGAATTCGTAGACGATTACTCTTTTCTCTTTCTTTAGTCGTATCTTCTATTAGATTTGTTGAATAATAATAGTCTTTTGTTTCCCATCTATGTGCATACGATCACATTGAGTGAAACGATTAGGTTAATATACTTCTCTAAAGATGTTTGAGTGGCATCCTTTTGCATTTATAATGAGTTAATTATACTCGAATCATCTTATAAGAGTTAATTGTACTTGACTTATCTTTCAACTCAATATAGAACGACTCCGTAACTCTTAATGTATCAATTATCGTAAACAATAACCAAGTAAAACTTGTTAGAACTCTTACTTATGTGTTTTACAACTGGAAACACACAACTTGTAACTATACTTAGTGGATTTGTTAAGGAATTCGTAGACGATTACTCTTTTCTCTTTCTTTAGTCGTATCTTCTATTAGATTTGTTGAATAATAATAGTCTTTTGTTTCCCATCTATGTGCATACGATCACATTGAGTGAAACGATTAGGTTAATATACTTCTCTAAAGATGTTTGAGTGGCATCCTTTTGCATTTATAATGAGTTAATTATACTCGAATCATCTTATAAGAAGTTAATTGTACTTGACTTATCTTTCAACTCAATATAGAACGACTCCGTAACTCTTAATGTATCAATTATCGTAAACAATAACCAAGTAAAACTTGTTAGAACTCTTACTTATGTGTTTTACAACTGGAAACACACAACTTGTAACTATACTTAGTGGATTTGTTAAGGAATTCGTAGACGATTACTCTTTTCTCTTTCTTTAGTCGTATCTTCTATTAGATTTGTTGAATAATAATAGTCTTTTGTTTCCCATCTATGTGCATACGATCACATTGAGTGAAACGATTAGGTTAATATACTTCTCTAAAGATGTTTGAGTGGCATCCTTTTGCATTTATAATGAGTTAATTATACTCGAATCATCTTATAAGAAGTTAATTGTACTTGACTTATCTTTCAACTCAATATAGAACGACTCCGTAACTCTTAATGTATCAATTATCGTAAACAATAACCAAGTAAAACTTGTTAGAACTCTTACTTATGTGTTTTACAACTGGAAACACACAACTTGTAACTATACTTAGTGGATTTGTTAAGGAATTCGTAGACGATTACTCTTTTCTCTTTCTTTAGTCGTATCTTCTATTAGATTTGTTGAATAATAATAGTCTTTTGTTTCCCATCTATGTGCATACGATCACATTGAGTGAAACGATTAGGTTAATATACTTCTCTAAAGATGTTTGAGTGGCATCCTTTTGCATTTATAATGAGTTAATTATACTCGAATCATCTTATAAGAAGTTAATTGTACTTGACTTATCTTTCAACTCAATATAGAACGACTCCGTAACTCTTAATGTATCAATTATCGTAAACAATAACCAAGTAAAACTTGTTAGAACTCTTACTTATGTGTTTTACAACTGGAAACACACAACTTGTAACTATACTTAGTGGATTTGTTAAGGAATTCGTAGACGATTACTCTTTTCTCTTTCTTTAGTCGTATCTTCTATTAGATTTGTTGAATAATAATAGTCTTTTGTTTCCCATCTATGTGCATACGATCACATTGAGTGAAACGATTAGGTTAATATACTTCTCTAAAGATGTTTGAGTGGCATCCTTTTGCATTTATAATGAGTTAATTATACTCGAATCATCTTATAAGAAGTTAATTGTACTTGACTTATCTTTCAACTCAATATAGAACGACTCCGTAACTCTTAATGTATCAATTATCGTAAACAATAACCAAGTAAAACTTGTTAGAACTCTTACTTATGTGTTTTACAACTGGAAACACACAACTTGTAACTATACTTAGTGGATTTGTTAAGGAATTCGTAGACGATTACTCTTTTCTCTTTCTTTAGTCGTATCTTCTATTAGATTTGTTGAATAATAATAGTCTTTTGTTTCCCATCTATGTGCATACGATCACATTGAGTGAAACGATTAGGTTAATATACTTCTCTAAAGATGTTTGAGTGGCATCCTTTTGCATTTATAATGAGTTAATTATACTCGAATCATCTTATAAGAAGTTAATTGTACTTGACTTATCTTTCAACTCAATATAGAACGACTCCGTAACTCTTAATGTATCAATTATCGTAAACAATAACCAAGTAAAACTTGTTAGAACTCTTACTTATGTGTTTTACAACTGGAAACACACAACTTGTAACTATACTTAGTGGATTTGTTAAGGAATTCGTAGACGATTACTCTTTTCTCTTTCTTTAGTCGTATCTTCTATTAGATTTGTTGAATAATAATAGTCTTTTGTTTCCCATCTATGTGCATACGATCACATTGAGTGAAACGATTAGGTTAATATACTTCTCTAAAGATGTTTGAGTGGCATCCTTTTGCATTTATAATGAGTTAATTATACTCGAATCATCTTATAAGAAGTTAATTGTACTTGACTTATCTTTCAACTCAATATAGAACGACTCCGTAACTCTTAATGTATCAATTATCGTAAACAATAACCAAGTAAAACTTGTTAGAACTCTTACTTATGTGTTTTACAACTGGAAACACACAACTTGTAACTATACTTAGTGGATTTGTTAAGGAATTCGTAGACGATTACTCTTTTCTCTTTCTTTAGTCGTATCTTCTATTAGATTTGTTGAATAATAATAGTCTTTTGTTTCCCATCTATGTGCATACGATCACATTGAGTGAAACGATTAGGTTAATATACTTCTCTAAAGATGTTTGAGTGGCATCCTTTTGCATTTATAATGAGTTAATTATACTCGAATCATCTTATAAGAAGTTAATTGTACTTGACTTATCTTTCAACTCAATATAGAACGACTCCGTAACTCTTAATGTATCAATTATCGTAAACAATAACCAAGTAAAACTTGTTAGAACTCTTACTTATGTGTTTTACAACTGGAAACACACAACTTGTAACTATACTTAGTGGATTTGTTAAGGAATTCGTAGACGATTACTCTTTTCTCTTTCTTTAGTCGTATCTTCTATTAGATTTGTTGAATAATAATAGTCTTTTGTTTCCCATCTATGTGCATACGATCACATTGAGTGAAACGATTAGGTTAATATACTTCTCTAAAGATGTTTGAGTGGCATCCTTTTGCATTTATAATGAGTTAATTATACTCGAATCATCTTATAAGAAGTTAATTGTACTTGACTTATCTTTCAACTCAATATAGAACGACTCCGTAACTCTTAATGTATCAATTATCGTAAACAATAACCAAGTAAAACTTGTTAGAACTCTTACTTATGTGTTTTACAACTGGAAACACACAACTTGTAACTATACTTAGTGGATTTGTTAAGGAATTCGTAGACGATTACTCTTTTCTCTTTCTTTAGTCGTATCTTCTATTAGATTTGTTGAATAATAATAGTCTTTTGTTTCCCATCTATGTGCATACGATCACATTGAGTGAAACGATTAGGTTAATATACTTCTCTAAAGATGTTTGAGTGGCATCCTTTTGCATTTATAATGAGTTAATTATACTCGAATCATCTTATAAGAAGTTAATTGTACTTGACTTATCTTTCAACTCAATATAGAACGACTCCGTAACTCTTAATGTATCAATTATCGTAAACAATAACCAAGTAAAACTTGTTAGAACTCTTACTTATGTGTTTTACAACTGGAAACACACAACTTGTAACTATACTTAGTGGATTTGTTAAGGAATTCGTAGACGATTACTCTTTTCTCTTTCTTTAGTCGTATCTTCTATTAGATTTGTTGAATAATAATAGTCTTTTGTTTCCCATCTATGTGCATACGATCACATTGAGTGAAACGATTAGGTTAATATACTTCTCTAAAGATGTTTGAGTGGCATCCTTTTGCATTTATAATGAGTTAATTATACTCGAATCATCTTATAAGAAGTTAATTGTACTTGACTTATCTTTCAACTCAATATAGAACGACTCCGTAACTCTTAATGTATCAATTATCGTAAACAATAACCAAGTAAAACTTGTTAGAACTCTTACTTATGTGTTTTACAACTGGAAACACACAACTTGTAACTATACTTAGTGGATTTGTTAAGGAATTCGTAGACGATTACTCTTTTCTCTTTCTTTAGTCGTATCTTCTATTAGATTTGTTGAATAATAATAGTCTTTTGTTTCCCATCTATGTGCATACGATCACATTGAGTGAAACGATTAGGTTAATATACTTCTCTAAAGATGTTTGAGTGGCATCCTTTTGCATTTATAATGAGTTAATTATACTCGAATCATCTTATAAGAAGTTAATTGTACTTGACTTATCTTTCAACTCAATATAGAACGACTCCGTAACTCTTAATGTATCAATTATCGTAAACAATAACCAAGTAAAACTTGTTAGAACTCTTACTTATGTGTTTTACAACTGGAAACACACAACTTGTAACTATACTTAGTGGATTTGTTAAGGAATTCGTAGACGATTACTCTTTTCTCTTTCTTTAGTCGTATCTTCTATTAGATTTGTTGAATAATAATAGTCTTTTGTTTCCCATCTATGTGCATACGATCACATTGAGTGAAACGATTAGGTTAATATACTTCTCTAAAGATGTTTGAGTGGCATCCTTTTGCATTTATAATGAGTTAATTATACTCGAATCATCTTATAAGAAGTTAATTGTACTTGACTTATCTTTCAACTCAATATAGAACGACTCCGTAACTCTTAATGTATCAATTATCGTAAACAATAACCAAGTAAAACTTGTTAGAACTCTTACTTATGTGTTTTACAACTGGAAACACACAACTTGTAACTATACTTAGTGGATTTGTTAAGGAATTCGTAGACGATTACTCTTTTCTCTTTCTTTAGTCGTATCTTCTATTAGATTTGTTGAATAATAATAGTCTTTTGTTTCCCATCTATGTGCATACGATCACATTGAGTGAAACGATTAGGTTAATATACTTCTCTAAAGATGTTTGAGTGGCATCCTTTTGCATTTATAATGAGTTAATTATACTCGAATCATCTTATAAGAAGTTAATTGTACTTGACTTATCTTTCAACTCAATATAGAACGACTCCGTAACTCTTAATGTATCAATTATCGTAAACAATAACCAAGTAAAACTTGTTAGAACTCTTACTTATGTGTTTTACAACTGGAAACACACAACTTGTAACTATACTTAGTGGATTTGTTAAGGAATTCGTAGACGATTACTCTTTTCTCTTTCTTTAGTCGTATCTTCTATTAGATTTGTTGAATAATAATAGTCTTTTGTTTCCCATCTATGTGCATACGATCACATTGAGTGAAACGATTAGGTTAATATACTTCTCTAAAGATGTTTGAGTGGCATCCTTTTGCATTTATAATGAGTTAATTATACTCGAATCATCTTATAAGAAGTTAATTGTACTTGACTTATCTTTCAACTCAATATAGAACGACTCCGTAACTCTTAATGTATCAATTATCGTAAACAATAACCAAGTAAAACTTGTTAGAACTCTTACTTATGTGTTTTACAACTGGAAACACACAACTTGTAACTATACTTAGTGGATTTGTTAAGGAATTCGTAGACGATTACTCTTTTCTCTTTCTTTAGTCGTATCTTCTATTAGATTTGTTGAATAATAATAGTCTTTTGTTTCCCATCTATGTGCATACGATCACATTGAGTGAAACGATTAGGTTAATATACTTCTCTAAAGATGTTTGAGTGGCATCCTTTTGCATTTATAATGAGTTAATTATACTCGAATCATCTTATAAGAAGTTAATTGTACTTGACTTATCTTTCAACTCAATATAGAACGACTCCGTAACTCTTAATGTATCAATTATCGTAAACAATAACCAAGTAAAACTTGTTAGAACTCTTACTTATGTGTTTTACAACTGGAAACACACAACTTGTAACTATACTTAGTGGATTTGTTAAGGAATTCGTAGACGATTACTCTTTTCTCTTTCTTTAGTCGTATCTTCTATTAGATTTGTTGAATAATAATAGTCTTTTGTTTCCCATCTATGTGCATACGATCACATTGAGTGAAACGATTAGGTTAATATACTTCTCTAAAGATGTTTGAGTGGCATCCTTTTGCATTTATAATGAGTTAATTATACTCGAATCATCTTATAAGAAGTTAATTGTACTTGACTTATCTTTCAACTCAATATAGAACGACTCCGTAACTCTTAATGTATCAATTATCGTAAACAATAACCAAGTAAAACTTGTTAGAACTCTTACTTATGTGTTTTACAACTGGAAACACACAACTTGTAACTATACTTAGTGGATTTGTTAAGGAATTCGTAGACGATTACTCTTTTCTCTTTCTTTAGTCGTATCTTCTATTAGATTTGTTGAATAATAATAGTCTTTTGTTTCCCATCTATGTGCATACGATCACATTGAGTGAAACGATTAGGTTAATATACTTCTCTAAAGATGTTTGAGTGGCATCCTTTTGCATTTATAATGAGTTAATTATACTCGAATCATCTTATAAGAAGTTAATTGTACTTGACTTATCTTTCAACTCAATATAGAACGACTCCGTAACTCTTAATGTATCAATTATCGTAAACAATAACCAAGTAAAACTTGTTAGAACTCTTACTTATGTGTTTTACAACTGGAAACACACAACTTGTAACTATACTTAGTGGATTTGTTAAGGAATTCGTAGACGATTACTCTTTTCTCTTTCTTTAGTCGTATCTTCTATTAGATTTGTTGAATAATAATAGTCTTTTGTTTCCCATCTATGTGCATACGATCACATTGAGTGAAACGATTAGGTTAATATACTTCTCTAAAGATGTTTGAGTGGCATCCTTTTGCATTTATAATGAGTTAATTATACTCGAATCATCTTATAAGAAGTTAATTGTACTTGACTTATCTTTCAACTCAATATAGAACGACTCCGTAACTCTTAATGTATCAATTATCGTAAACAATAACCAAGTAAAACTTGTTAGAACTCTTACTTATGTGTTTTACAACTGGAAACACACAACTTGTAACTATACTTAGTGGATTTGTTAAGGAATTCGTAGACGATTACTCTTTTCTCTTTCTTTAGTCGTATCTTCTATTAGATTTGTTGAATAATAATAGTCTTTTGTTTCCCATCTATGTGCATACGATCACATTGAGTGAAACGATTAGGTTAATATACTTCTCTAAAGATGTTTGAGTGGCATCCTTTTGCATTTATAATGAGTTAATTATACTCGAATCATCTTATAAGAAGTTAATTGTACTTGACTTATCTTTCAACTCAATATAGAACGACTCCGTAACTCTTAATGTATCAATTATCGTAAACAATAACCAAGTAAAACTTGTTAGAACTCTTACTTATGTGTTTTACAACTGGAAACACACAACTTGTAACTATACTTAGTGGATTTGTTAAGGAATTCGTAGACGATTACTCTTTTCTCTTTCTTTAGTCGTATCTTCTATTAGATTTGTTGAATAATAATAGTCTTTTGTTTCCCATCTATGTGCATACGATCACATTGAGTGAAACGATTAGGTTAATATACTTCTCTAAAGATGTTTGAGTGGCATCCTTTTGCATTTATAATGAGTTAATTATACTCGAATCATCTTATAAGAAGTTAATTGTACTTGACTTATCTTTCAACTCAATATAGAACGACTCCGTAACTCTTAATGTATCAATTATCGTAAACAATAACCAAGTAAAACTTGTTAGAACTCTTACTTATGTGTTTTACAACTGGAAACACACAACTTGTAACTATACTTAGTGGATTTGTTAAGGAATTCGTAGACGATTACTCTTTTCTCTTTCTTTAGTCGTATCTTCTATTAGATTTGTTGAATAATAATAGTCTTTTGTTTCCCATCTATGTGCATACGATCACATTGAGTGAAACGATTAGGTTAATATACTTCTCTAAAGATGTTTGAGTGGCATCCTTTTGCATTTATAATGAGTTAATTATACTCGAATCATCTTATAAGAAGTTAATTGTACTTGACTTATCTTTCAACTCAATATAGAACGACTCCGTAACTCTTAATGTATCAATTATCGTAAACAATAACCAAGTAAAACTTGTTAGAACTCTTACTTATGTGTTTTACAACTGGAAACACACAACTTGTAACTATACTTAGTGGATTTGTTAAGGAATTCGTAGACGATTACTCTTTTCTCTTTCTTTAGTCGTATCTTCTATTAGATTTGTTGAATAATAATAGTCTTTTGTTTCCCATCTATGTGCATACGATCACATTGAGTGAAACGATTAGGTTAATATACTTCTCTAAAGATGTTTGAGTGGCATCCTTTTGCATTTATAATGAGTTAATTATACTCGAATCATCTTATAAGAAGTTAATTGTACTTGACTTATCTTTCAACTCAATATAGAACGACTCCGTAACTCTTAATGTATCAATTATCGTAAACAATAACCAAGTAAAACTTGTTAGAACTCTTACTTATGTGTTTTACAACTGGAAACACACAACTTGTAACTATACTTAGTGGATTTGTTAAGGAATTCGTAGACGATTACTCTTTTCTCTTTCTTTAGTCGTATCTTCTATTAGATTTGTTGAATAATAATAGTCTTTTGTTTCCCATCTATGTGCATACGATCACATTGAGTGAAACGATTAGGTTAATATACTTCTCTAAAGATGTTTGAGTGGCATCCTTTTGCATTTATAATGAGTTAATTATACTCGAATCATCTTATAAGAAGTTAATTGTACTTGACTTATCTTTCAACTCAATATAGAACGACTCCGTAACTCTTAATGTATCAATTATCGTAAACAATAACCAAGTAAAACTTGTTAGAACTCTTACTTATGTGTTTTACAACTGGAAACACACAACTTGTAACTATACTTAGTGGATTTGTTAAGGAATTCGTAGACGATTACTCTTTTCTCTTTCTTTAGTCGTATCTTCTATTAGATTTGTTGAATAATAATAGTCTTTTGTTTCCCATCTATGTGCATACGATCACATTGAGTGAAACGATTAGGTTAATATACTTCTCTAAAGATGTTTGAGTGGCATCCTTTTGCATTTATAATGAGTTAATTATACTCGAATCATCTTATAAGAAGTTAATTGTACTTGACTTATCTTTCAACTCAATATAGAACGACTCCGTAACTCTTAATGTATCAATTATCGTAAACAATAACCAAGTAAAACTTGTTAGAACTCTTACTTATGTGTTTTACAACTGGAAACACACAACTTGTAACTATACTTAGTGGATTTGTTAAGGAATTCGTAGACGATTACTCTTTTCTCTTTCTTTAGTCGTATCTTCTATTAGATTTGTTGAATAATAATAGTCTTTTGTTTCCCATCTATGTGCATACGATCACATTGAGTGAAACGATTAGGTTAATATACTTCTCTAAAGATGTTTGAGTGGCATCCTTTTGCATTTATAATGAGTTAATTATACTCGAATCATCTTATAAGAAGTTAATTGTACTTGACTTATCTTTCAACTCAATATAGAACGACTCCGTAACTCTTAATGTATCAATTATCGTAAACAATAACCAAGTAAAACTTGTTAGAACTCTTACTTATGTGTTTTACAACTGGAAACACACAACTTGTAACTATACTTAGTGGATTTGTTAAGGAATTCGTAGACGATTACTCTTTTCTCTTTCTTTAGTCGTATCTTCTATTAGATTTGTTGAATAATAATAGTCTTTTGTTTCCCATCTATGTGCATACGATCACATTGAGTGAAACGATTAGGTTAATATACTTCTCTAAAGATGTTTGAGTGGCATCCTTTTGCATTTATAATGAGTTAATTATACTCGAATCATCTTATAAGAAGTTAATTGTACTTGACTTATCTTTCAACTCAATATAGAACGACTCCGTAACTCTTAATGTATCAATTATCGTAAACAATAACCAAGTAAAACTTGTTAGAACTCTTACTTATGTGTTTTACAACTGGAAACACACAACTTGTAACTATACTTAGTGGATTTGTTAAGGAATTCGTAGACGATTACTCTTTTCTCTTTCTTTAGTCGTATCTTCTATTAGATTTGTTGAATAATAATAGTCTTTTGTTTCCCATCTATGTGCATACGATCACATTGAGTGAAACGATTAGGTTAATATACTTCTCTAAAGATGTTTGAGTGGCATCCTTTTGCATTTATAATGAGTTAATTATACTCGAATCATCTTATAAGAAGTTAATTGTACTTGACTTATCTTTCAACTCAATATAGAACGACTCCGTAACTCTTAATGTATCAATTATCGTAAACAATAACCAAGTAAAACTTGTTAGAACTCTTACTTATGTGTTTTACAACTGGAAACACACAACTTGTAACTATACTTAGTGGATTTGTTAAGGAATTCGTAGACGATTACTCTTTTCTCTTTCTTTAGTCGTATCTTCTATTAGATTTGTTGAATAATAATAGTCTTTTGTTTCCCATCTATGTGCATACGATCACATTGAGTGAAACGATTAGGTTAATATACTTCTCTAAAGATGTTTGAGTGGCATCCTTTTGCATTTATAATGAGTTAATTATACTCGAATCATCTTATAAGAAGTTAATTGTACTTGACTTATCTTTCAACTCAATATAGAACGACTCCGTAACTCTTAATGTATCAATTATCGTAAACAATAACCAAGTAAAACTTGTTAGAACTCTTACTTATGTGTTTTACAACTGGAAACACACAACTTGTAACTATACTTAGTGGATTTGTTAAGGAATTCGTAGACGATTACTCTTTTCTCTTTCTTTAGTCGTATCTTCTATTAGATTTGTTGAATAATAATAGTCTTTTGTTTCCCATCTATGTGCATACGATCACATTGAGTGAAACGATTAGGTTAATATACTTCTCTAAAGATGTTTGAGTGGCATCCTTTTGCATTTATAATGAGTTAATTATACTCGAATCATCTTATAAGAAGTTAATTGTACTTGACTTATCTTTCAACTCAATATAGAACGACTCCGTAACTCTTAATGTATCAATTATCGTAAACAATAACCAAGTAAAACTTGTTAGAACTCTTACTTATGTGTTTTACAACTGGAAACACACAACTTGTAACTATACTTAGTGGATTTGTTAAGGAATTCGTAGACGATTACTCTTTTCTCTTTCTTTAGTCGTATCTTCTATTAGATTTGTTGAATAATAATAGTCTTTTGTTTCCCATCTATGTGCATACGATCACATTGAGTGAAACGATTAGGTTAATATACTTCTCTAAAGATGTTTGAGTGGCATCCTTTTGCATTTATAATGAGTTAATTATACTCGAATCATCTTATAAGAAGTTAATTGTACTTGACTTATCTTTCAACTCAATATAGAACGACTCCGTAACTCTTAATGTATCAATTATCGTAAACAATAACCAAGTAAAACTTGTTAGAACTCTTACTTATGTGTTTTACAACTGGAAACACACAACTTGTAACTATACTTAGTGGATTTGTTAAGGAATTCGTAGACGATTACTCTTTTCTCTTTCTTTAGTCGTATCTTCTATTAGATTTGTTGAATAATAATAGTCTTTTGTTTCCCATCTATGTGCATACGATCACATTGAGTGAAACGATTAGGTTAATATACTTCTCTAAAGATGTTTGAGTGGCATCCTTTTGCATTTATAATGAGTTAATTATACTCGAATCATCTTATAAGAAGTTAATTGTACTTGACTTATCTTTCAACTCAATATAGAACGACTCCGTAACTCTTAATGTATCAATTATCGTAAACAATAACCAAGTAAAACTTGTTAGAACTCTTACTTATGTGTTTTACAACTGGAAACACACAACTTGTAACTATACTTAGTGGATTTGTTAAGGAATTCGTAGACGATTACTCTTTTCTCTTTCTTTAGTCGTATCTTCTATTAGATTTGTTGAATAATAATAGTCTTTTGTTTCCCATCTATGTGCATACGATCACATTGAGTGAAACGATTAGGTTAATATACTTCTCTAAAGATGTTTGAGTGGCATCCTTTTGCATTTATAATGAGTTAATTATACTCGAATCATCTTATAAGAAGTTAATTGTACTTGACTTATCTTTCAACTCAATATAGAACGACTCCGTAACTCTTAATGTATCAATTATCGTAAACAATAACCAAGTAAAACTTGTTAGAACTCTTACTTATGTGTTTTACAACTGGAAACACACAACTTGTAACTATACTTAGTGGATTTGTTAAGGAATTCGTAGACGATTACTCTTTTCTCTTTCTTTAGTCGTATCTTCTATTAGATTTGTTGAATAATAATAGTCTTTTGTTTCCCATCTATGTGCATACGATCACATTGAGTGAAACGATTAGGTTAATATACTTCTCTAAAGATGTTTGAGTGGCATCCTTTTGCATTTATAATGAGTTAATTATACTCGAATCATCTTATAAGAAGTTAATTGTACTTGACTTATCTTTCAACTCAATATAGAACGACTCCGTAACTCTTAATGTATCAATTATCGTAAACAATAACCAAGTAAAACTTGTTAGAACTCTTACTTATGTGTTTTACAACTGGAAACACACAACTTGTAACTATACTTAGTGGATTTGTTAAGGAATTCGTAGACGATTACTCTTTTCTCTTTCTTTAGTCGTATCTTCTATTAGATTTGTTGAATAATAATAGTCTTTTGTTTCCCATCTATGTGCATACGATCACATTGAGTGAAACGATTAGGTTAATATACTTCTCTAAAGATGTTTGAGTGGCATCCTTTTGCATTTATAATGAGTTAATTATACTCGAATCATCTTATAAGGAGTTAATTGTACTTGACTTATCTTTCAACTCAATATAGAACGACTCCGTAACTCTTAATGTATCAATTATCGTAAACAATAACCAAGTAAAACTTGTTAGAACTCTTACTTATGTGTTTTACAACTGGAAACACACAACTTGTAACTATACTTAGTGGATTTGTTAAGGAATTCGTAGACGATTACTCTTTTCTCTTTCTTTAGTCGTATCTTCTATTAGATTTGTTGAATAATAATAGTCTTTTGTTTCCCATCTATGTGCATACGATCACATTGAGTGAAACGATTAGGTTAATATACTTCTCTAAAGATGTTTGAGTGGCATCCTTTTGCATTTATAATGAGTTAATTATACTCGAATCATCTTATAAGAAGTTAATTGTACTTGACTTATCTTTCAACTCAATATAGAACGACTCCGTAACTCTTAATGTATCAATTATCGTAAACAATAACCAAGTAAAACTTGTTAGAACTCTTACTTATGTGTTTTACAACTGGAAACACACAACTTGTAACTATACTTAGTGGATTTGTTAAGGAATTCGTAGACGATTACTCTTTTCTCTTTCTTTAGTCGTATCTTCTATTAGATTTGTTGAATAATAATAGTCTTTTGTTTCCCATCTATGTGCATACGATCACATTGAGTGAAACGATTAGGTTAATATACTTCTCTAAAGATGTTTGAGTGGCATCCTTTTGCATTTATAATGAGTTAATTATACTCGAATCATCTTATAAGAAGTTAATTGTACTTGACTTATCTTTCAACTCAATATAGAACGACTCCGTAACTCTTAATGTATCAATTATCGTAAACAATAACCAAGTAAAACTTGTTAGAACTCTTACTTATGTGTTTTACAACTGGAAACACACAACTTGTAACTATACTTAGTGGATTTGTTAAGGAATTCGTAGACGATTACTCTTTTCTCTTTCTTTAGTCGTATCTTCTATTAGATTTGTTGAATAATAATAGTCTTTTGTTTCCCATCTATGTGCATACGATCACATTGAGTGAAACGATTAGGTTAATATACTTCTCTAAAGATGTTTGAGTGGCATCCTTTTGCATTTATAATGAGTTAATTATACTCGAATCATCTTATAAGAAGTTAATTGTACTTGACTTATCTTTCAACTCAATATAGAACGACTCCGTAACTCTTAATGTATCAATTATCGTAAACAATAACCAAGTAAAACTTGTTAGAACTCTTACTTATGTGTTTTACAACTGGAAACACACAACTTGTAACTATACTTAGTGGATTTGTTAAGGAATTCGTAGACGATTACTCTTTTCTCTTTCTTTAGTCGTATCTTCTATTAGATTTGTTGAATAATAATAGTCTTTTGTTTCCCATCTATGTGCATACGATCACATTGAGTGAAACGATTAGGTTAATATACTTCTCTAAAGATGTTTGAGTGGCATCCTTTTGCATTTATAATGAGTTAATTATACTCGAATCATCTTATAAGAAGTTAATTGTACTTGACTTATCTTTCAACTCAATATAGAACGACTCCGTAACTCTTAATGTATCAATTATCGTAAACAATAACCAAGTAAAACTTGTTAGAACTCTTACTTATGTGTTTTACAACTGGAAACACACAACTTGTAACTATACTTAGTGGATTTGTTAAGGAATTCGTAGACGATTACTCTTTTCTCTTTCTTTAGTCGTATCTTCTATTAGATTTGTTGAATAATAATAGTCTTTTGTTTCCCATCTATGTGCATACGATCACATTGAGTGAAACGATTAGGTTAATATACTTCTCTAAAGATGTTTGAGTGGCATCCTTTTGCATTTATAATGAGTTAATTATACTCGAATCATCTTATAAGAAGTTAATTGTACTTGACTTATCTTTCAACTCAATATAGAACGACTCCGTAACTCTTAATGTATCAATTATCGTAAACAATAACCAAGTAAAACTTGTTAGAACTCTTACTTATGTGTTTTACAACTGGAAACACACAACTTGTAACTATACTTAGTGGATTTGTTAAGGAATTCGTAGACGATTACTCTTTTCTCTTTCTTTAGTCGTATCTTCTATTAGATTTGTTGAATAATAATAGTCTTTTGTTTCCCATCTATGTGCATACGATCACATTGAGTGAAACGATTAGGTTAATATACTTCTCTAAAGATGTTTGAGTGGCATCCTTTTGCATTTATAATGAGTTAATTATACTCGAATCATCTTATAAGAAGTTAATTGTACTTGACTTATCTTTCAACTCAATATAGAACGACTCCGTAACTCTTAATGTATCAATTATCGTAAACAATAACCAAGTAAAACTTGTTAGAACTCTTACTTATGTGTTTTACAACTGGAAACACACAACTTGTAACTATACTTAGTGGATTTGTTAAGGAATTCGTAGACGATTACTCTTTTCTCTTTCTTTAGTCGTATCTTCTATTAGATTTGTTGAATAATAATAGTCTTTTGTTTCCCATCTATGTGCATACGATCACATTGAGTGAAACGATTAGGTTAATATACTTCTCTAAAGATGTTTGAGTGGCATCCTTTTGCATTTATAATGAGTTAATTATACTCGAATCATCTTATAAGAAGTTAATTGTACTTGACTTATCTTTCAACTCAATATAGAACGACTCCGTAACTCTTAATGTATCAATTATCGTAAACAATAACCAAGTAAAACTTGTTAGAACTCTTACTTATGTGTTTTACAACTGGAAACACACAACTTGTAACTATACTTAGTGGATTTGTTAAGGAATTCGTAGACGATTACTCTTTTCTCTTTCTTTAGTCGTATCTTCTATTAGATTTGTTGAATAATAATAGTCTTTTGTTTCCCATCTATGTGCATACGATCACATTGAGTGAAACGATTAGGTTAATATACTTCTCTAAAGATGTTTGAGTGGCATCCTTTTGCATTTATAATGAGTTAATTATACTCGAATCATCTTATAAGAAGTTAATTGTACTTGACTTATCTTTCAACTCAATATAGAACGACTCCGTAACTCTTAATGTATCAATTATCGTAAACAATAACCAAGTAAAACTTGTTAGAACTCTTACTTATGTGTTTTACAACTGGAAACACACAACTTGTAACTATACTTAGTGGATTTGTTAAGGAATTCGTAGACGATTACTCTTTTCTCTTTCTTTAGTCGTATCTTCTATTAGATTTGTTGAATAATAATAGTCTTTTGTTTCCCATCTATGTGCATACGATCACATTGAGTGAAACGATTAGGTTAATATACTTCTCTAAAGATGTTTGAGTGGCATCCTTTTGCATTTATAATGAGTTAATTATACTCGAATCATCTTATAAGAAGTTAATTGTACTTGACTTATCTTTCAACTCAATATAGAACGACTCCGTAACTCTTAATGTATCAATTATCGTAAACAATAACCAAGTAAAACTTGTTAGAACTCTTACTTATGTGTTTTACAACTGGAAACACACAACTTGTAACTATACTTAGTGGATTTGTTAAGGAATTCGTAGACGATTACTCTTTTCTCTTTCTTTAGTCGTATCTTCTATTAGATTTGTTGAATAATAATAGTCTTTTGTTTCCCATCTATGTGCATACGATCACATTGAGTGAAACGATTAGGTTAATATACTTCTCTAAAGATGTTTGAGTGGCATCCTTTTGCATTTATAATGAGTTAATTATACTCGAATCATCTTATAAGAAGTTAATTGTACTTGACTTATCTTTCAACTCAATATAGAACGACTCCGTAACTCTTAATGTATCAATTATCGTAAACAATAACCAAGTAAAACTTGTTAGAACTCTTACTTATGTGTTTTACAACTGGAAACACACAACTTGTAACTATACTTAGTGGATTTGTTAAGGAATTCGTAGACGATTACTCTTTTCTCTTTCTTTAGTCGTATCTTCTATTAGATTTGTTGAATAATAATAGTCTTTTGTTTCCCATCTATGTGCATACGATCACATTGAGTGAAACGATTAGGTTAATATACTTCTCTAAAGATGTTTGAGTGGCATCCTTTTGCATTTATAATGAGTTAATTATACTCGAATCATCTTATAAGAAGTTAATTGTACTTGACTTATCTTTCAACTCAATATAGAACGACTCCGTAACTCTTAATGTATCAATTATCGTAAACAATAACCAAGTAAAACTTGTTAGAACTCTTACTTATGTGTTTTACAACTGGAAACACACAACTTGTAACTATACTTAGTGGATTTGTTAAGGAATTCGTAGACGATTACTCTTTTCTCTTTCTTTAGTCGTATCTTCTATTAGATTTGTTGAATAATAATAGTCTTTTGTTTCCCATCTATGTGCATACGATCACATTGAGTGAAACGATTAGGTTAATATACTTCTCTAAAGATGTTTGAGTGGCATCCTTTTGCATTTATAATGAGTTAATTATACTCGAATCATCTTATAAGAAGTTAATTGTACTTGACTTATCTTTCAACTCAATATAGAACGACTCCGTAACTCTTAATGTATCAATTATCGTAAACAATAACCAAGTAAAACTTGTTAGAACTCTTACTTATGTGTTTTACAACTGGAAACACACAACTTGTAACTATACTTAGTGGATTTGTTAAGGAATTCGTAGACGATTACTCTTTTCTCTTTCTTTAGTCGTATCTTCTATTAGATTTGTTGAATAATAATAGTCTTTTGTTTCCCATCTATGTGCATACGATCACATTGAGTGAAACGATTAGGTTAATATACTTCTCTAAAGATGTTTGAGTGGCATCCTTTTGCATTTATAATGAGTTAATTATACTCGAATCATCTTATAAGAAGTTAATTGTACTTGACTTATCTTTCAACTCAATATAGAACGACTCCGTAACTCTTAATGTATCAATTATCGTAAACAATAACCAAGTAAAACTTGTTAGAACTCTTACTTATGTGTTTTACAACTGGAAACACACAACTTGTAACTATACTTAGTGGATTTGTTAAGGAATTCGTAGACGATTACTCTTTTCTCTTTCTTTAGTCGTATCTTCTATTAGATTTGTTGAATAATAATAGTCTTTTGTTTCCCATCTATGTGCATACGATCACATTGAGTGAAACGATTAGGTTAATATACTTCTCTAAAGATGTTTGAGTGGCATCCTTTTGCATTTATAATGAGTTAATTATACTCGAATCATCTTATAAGAAGTTAATTGTACTTGACTTATCTTTCAACTCAATATAGAACGACTCCGTAACTCTTAATGTATCAATTATCGTAAACAATAACCAAGTAAAACTTGTTAGAACTCTTACTTATGTGTTTTACAACTGGAAACACACAACTTGTAACTATACTTAGTGGATTTGTTAAGGAATTCGTAGACGATTACTCTTTTCTCTTTCTTTAGTCGTATCTTCTATTAGATTTGTTGAATAATAATAGTCTTTTGTTTCCCATCTATGTGCATACGATCACATTGAGTGAAACGATTAGGTTAATATACTTCTCTAAAGATGTTTGAGTGGCATCCTTTTGCATTTATAATGAGTTAATTATACTCGAATCATCTTATAAGAAGTTAATTGTACTTGACTTATCTTTCAACTCAATATAGAACGACTCCGTAACTCTTAATGTATCAATTATCGTAAACAATAACCAAGTAAAACTTGTTAGAACTCTTACTTATGTGTTTTACAACTGGAAACACACAACTTGTAACTATACTTAGTGGATTTGTTAAGGAATTCGTAGACGATTACTCTTTTCTCTTTCTTTAGTCGTATCTTCTATTAGATTTGTTGAATAATAATAGTCTTTTGTTTCCCATCTATGTGCATACGATCACATTGAGTGAAACGATTAGGTTAATATACTTCTCTAAAGATGTTTGAGTGGCATCCTTTTGCATTTATAATGAGTTAATTATACTCGAATCATCTTATAAGAAGTTAATTGTACTTGACTTATCTTTCAACTCAATATAGAACGACTCCGTAACTCTTAATGTATCAATTATCGTAAACAATAACCAAGTAAAACTTGTTAGAACTCTTACTTATGTGTTTTACAACTGGAAACACACAACTTGTAACTATACTTAGTGGATTTGTTAAGGAATTCGTAGACGATTACTCTTTTCTCTTTCTTTAGTCGTATCTTCTATTAGATTTGTTGAATAATAATAGTCTTTTGTTTCCCATCTATGTGCATACGATCACATTGAGTGAAACGATTAGGTTAATATACTTCTCTAAAGATGTTTGAGTGGCATCCTTTTGCATTTATAATGAGTTAATTATACTCGAATCATCTTATAAGAAGTTAATTGTACTTGACTTATCTTTCAACTCAATATAGAACGACTCCGTAACTCTTAATGTATCAATTATCGTAAACAATAACCAAGTAAAACTTGTTAGAACTCTTACTTATGTGTTTTACAACTGGAAACACACAACTTGTAACTATACTTAGTGGATTTGTTAAGGAATTCGTAGACGATTACTCTTTTCTCTTTCTTTAGTCGTATCTTCTATTAGATTTGTTGAATAATAATAGTCTTTTGTTTCCCATCTATGTGCATACGATCACATTGAGTGAAACGATTAGGTTAATATACTTCTCTAAAGATGTTTGAGTGGCATCCTTTTGCATTTATAATGAGTTAATTATACTCGAATCATCTTATAAGAAGTTAATTGTACTTGACTTATCTTTCAACTCAATATAGAACGACTCCGTAACTCTTAATGTATCAATTATCGTAAACAATAACCAAGTAAAACTTGTTAGAACTCTTACTTATGTGTTTTACAACTGGAAACACACAACTTGTAACTATACTTAGTGGATTTGTTAAGGAATTCGTAGACGATTACTCTTTTCTCTTTCTTTAGTCGTATCTTCTATTAGATTTGTTGAATAATAATAGTCTTTTGTTTCCCATCTATGTGCATACGATCACATTGAGTGAAACGATTAGGTTAATATACTTCTCTAAAGATGTTTGAGTGGCATCCTTTTGCATTTATAATGAGTTAATTATACTCGAATCATCTTATAAGAAGTTAATTGTACTTGACTTATCTTTCAACTCAATATAGAACGACTCCGTAACTCTTAATGTATCAATTATCGTAAACAATAACCAAGTAAAACTTGTTAGAACTCTTACTTATGTGTTTTACAACTGGAAACACACAACTTGTAACTATACTTAGTGGATTTGTTAAGGAATTCGTAGACGATTACTCTTTTCTCTTTCTTTAGTCGTATCTTCTATTAGATTTGTTGAATAATAATAGTCTTTTGTTTCCCATCTATGTGCATACGATCACATTGAGTGAAACGATTAGGTTAATATACTTCTCTAAAGATGTTTGAGTGGCATCCTTTTGCATTTATAATGAGTTAATTATACTCGAATCATCTTATAAGAAGTTAATTGTACTTGACTTATCTTTCAACTCAATATAGAACGACTCCGTAACTCTTAATGTATCAATTATCGTAAACAATAACCAAGTAAAACTTGTTAGAACTCTTACTTATGTGTTTTACAACTGGAAACACACAACTTGTAACTATACTTAGTGGATTTGTTAAGGAATTCGTAGACGATTACTCTTTTCTCTTTCTTTAGTCGTATCTTCTATTAGATTTGTTGAATAATAATAGTCTTTTGTTTCCCATCTATGTGCATACGATCACATTGAGTGAAACGATTAGGTTAATATACTTCTCTAAAGATGTTTGAGTGGCATCCTTTTGCATTTATAATGAGTTAATTATACTCGAATCATCTTATAAGAAGTTAATTGTACTTGACTTATCTTTCAACTCAATATAGAACGACTCCGTAACTCTTAATGTATCAATTATCGTAAACAATAACCAAGTAAAACTTGTTAGAACTCTTACTTATGTGTTTTACAACTGGAAACACACAACTTGTAACTATACTTAGTGGATTTGTTAAGGAATTCGTAGACGATTACTCTTTTCTCTTTCTTTAGTCGTATCTTCTATTAGATTTGTTGATTAATAATAGTCTTTTGTTTCCCATCTATGTGCATACGATCACATTGAGTGAAACGATTAGGTTAATATACTTCTCTAAAGATGTTTGAGTGGCATCCTTTTGCATTTATAATGAGTTAATTATACTCGAATCATCTTATAAGAAGTTAATTGTACTTGACTTATCTTTCAACTCAATATAGAACGACTCCGTAACTCTTAATGTATCAATTATCGTAAACAATAACCAAGTAAAACTTGTTAGAACTCTTACTTATGTGTTTTACAACTGGAAACACACAACTTGTAACTATACTTAGTGGATTTGTTAAGGAATTCGTAGACGATTACTCTTTTCTCTTTCTTTAGTCGTATCTTCTATTAGATTTGTTGAATAATAATAGTCTTTTGTTTCCCATCTATGTGCATACGATCACATTGAGTGAAACGATTAGGTTAATATACTTCTCTAAAGATGTTTGAGTGGCATCCTTTTGCATTTATAATGAGTTAATTATACTCGAATCATCTTATAAGAAGTTAATTGTACTTGACTTATCTTTCAACTCAATATAGAACGACTCCGTAACTCTTAATGTATCAATTATCGTAAACAATAACCAAGTAAAACTTGTTAGAACTCTTACTTATGTGTTTTACAACTGGAAACACACAACTTGTAACTATACTTAGTGGATTTGTTAAGGAATTCGTAGACGATTACTCTTTTCTCTTTCTTTAGTCGTATCTTCTATTAGATTTGTTGATTAATAATAGTCTTTTGTTTCCCATCTATGTGCATACGATCACATTGAGTGAAACGATTAGGTTAATATACTTCTCTAAAGATGTTTGAGTGGCATCCTTTTGCATTTATAATGAGTTAATTATACTCGAATCATCTTATAAGAAGTTAATTGTACTTGACTTATCTTTCAACTCAATATAGAACGACTCCGTAACTCTTAATGTATCAATTATCGTAAACAATAACCAAGTAAAACTTGTTAGAACTCTTACTTATGTGTTTTACAACTGGAAACACACAACTTGTAACTATACTTAGTGGATTTGTTAAGGAATTCGTAGACGATTACTCTTTTCTCTTTCTTTAGTCGTATCTTCTATTAGATTTGTTGAATAATAATAGTCTTTTGTTTCCCATCTATGTGCATACGATCACATTGAGTGAAACGATTAGGTTAATATACTTCTCTAAAGATGTTTGAGTGGCATCCTTTTGCATTTATAATGAGTTAATTATACTCGAATCATCTTATAAGAAGTTAATTGTACTTGACTTATCTTTCAACTCAATATAGAACGACTCCGTAACTCTTAATGTATCAATTATCGTAAACAATAACCAAGTAAAACTTGTTAGAACTCTTACTTATGTGTTTTACAACTGGAAACACACAACTTGTAACTATACTTAGTGGATTTGTTAAGGAATTCGTAGACGATTACTCTTTTCTCTTTCTTTAGTCGTATCTTCTATTAGATTTGTTGAATAATAATAGTCTTTTGTTTCCCATCTATGTGCATACGATCACATTGAGTGAAACGATTAGGTTAATATACTTCTCTAAAGATGTTTGAGTGGCATCCTTTTGCATTTATAATGAGTTAATTATACTCGAATCATCTTATAAGAAGTTAATTGTACTTGACTTATCTTTCAACTCAATATAGAACGACTCCGTAACTCTTAATGTATCAATTATCGTAAACAATAACCAAGTAAAACTTGTTAGAACTCTTACTTATGTGTTTTACAACTGGAAACACACAACTTGTAACTATACTTAGTGGATTTGTTAAGGAATTCGTAGACGATTACTCTTTTCTCTTTCTTTAGTCGTATCTTCTATTAGATTTGTTGAATAATAATAGTCTTTTGTTTCCCATCTATGTGCATACGATCACATTGAGTGAAACGATTAGGTTAATATACTTCTCTAAAGATGTTTGAGTGGCATCCTTTTGCATTTATAATGAGTTAATTATACTCGAATCATCTTATAAGAAGTTAATTGTACTTGACTTATCTTTCAACTCAATATAGAACGACTCCGTAACTCTTAATGTATCAATTATCGTAAACAATAACCAAGTAAAACTTGTTAGAACTCTTACTTATGTGTTTTACAACTGGAAACACACAACTTGTAACTATACTTAGTGGATTTGTTAAGGAATTCGTAGACGATTACTCTTTTCTCTTTCTTTAGTCGTATCTTCTATTAGATTTGTTGAATAATAATAGTCTTTTGTTTCCCATCTATGTGCATACGATCACATTGAGTGAAACGATTAGGTTAATATACTTCTCTAAAGATGTTTGAGTGGCATCCTTTTGCATTTATAATGAGTTAATTATACTCGAATCATCTTATAAGAAGTTAATTGTACTTGACTTATCTTTCAACTCAATATAGAACGACTCCGTAACTCTTAATGTATCAATTATCGTAAACAATAACCAAGTAAAACTTGTTAGAACTCTTACTTATGTGTTTTACAACTGGAAACACACAACTTGTAACTATACTTAGTGGATTTGTTAAGGAATTCGTAGACGATTACTCTTTTCTCTTTCTTTAGTCGTATCTTCTATTAGATTTGTTGAATAATAATAGTCTTTTGTTTCCCATCTATGTGCATACGATCACATTGAGTGAAACGATTAGGTTAATATACTTCTCTAAAGATGTTTGAGTGGCATCCTTTTGCATTTATAATGAGTTAATTATACTCGAATCATCTTATAAGAAGTTAATTGTACTTGACTTATCTTTCAACTCAATATAGAACGACTCCGTAACTCTTAATGTATCAATTATCGTAAACAATAACCAAGTAAAACTTGTTAGAACTCTTACTTATGTGTTTTACAACTGGAAACACACAACTTGTAACTATACTTAGTGGATTTGTTAAGGAATTCGTAGACGATTACTCTTTTCTCTTTCTTTAGTCGTATCTTCTATTAGATTTGTTGAATAATAATAGTCTTTTGTTTCCCATCTATGTGCATACGATCACATTGAGTGAAACGATTAGGTTAATATACTTCTCTAAAGATGTTTGAGTGGCATCCTTTTGCATTTATAATGAGTTAATTATACTCGAATCATCTTATAAGAAGTTAATTGTACTTGACTTATCTTTCAACTCAATATAGAACGACTCCGTAACTCTTAATGTATCAATTATCGTAAACAATAACCAAGTAAAACTTGTTAGAACTCTTACTTATGTGTTTTACAACTGGAAACACACAACTTGTAACTATACTTAGTGGATTTGTTAAGGAATTCGTAGACGATTACTCTTTTCTCTTTCTTTAGTCGTATCTTCTATTAGATTTGTTGAATAATAATAGTCTTTTGTTTCCCATCTATGTGCATACGATCACATTGAGTGAAACGATTAGGTTAATATACTTCTCTAAAGATGTTTGAGTGGCATCCTTTTGCATTTATAATGAGTTAATTATACTCGAATCATCTTATAAGAAGTTAATTGTACTTGACTTATCTTTCAACTCAATATAGAACGACTCCGTAACTCTTAATGTATCAATTATCGTAAACAATAACCAAGTAAAACTTGTTAGAACTCTTACTTATGTGTTTTACAACTGGAAACACACAACTTGTAACTATACTTAGTGGATTTGTTAAGGAATTCGTAGACGATTACTCTTTTCTCTTTCTTTAGTCGTATCTTCTATTAGATTTGTTGAATAATAATAGTCTTTTGTTTCCCATCTATGTGCATACGATCACATTGAGTGAAACGATTAGGTTAATATACTTCTCTAAAGATGTTTGAGTGGCATCCTTTTGCATTTATAATGAGTTAATTATACTCGAATCATCTTATAAGAAGTTAATTGTACTTGACTTATCTTTCAACTCAATATAGAACGACTCCGTAACTCTTAATGTATCAATTATCGTAAACAATAACCAAGTAAAACTTGTTAGAACTCTTACTTATGTGTTTTACAACTGGAAACACACAACTTGTAACTATACTTAGTGGATTTGTTAAGGAATTCGTAGACGATTACTCTTTTCTCTTTCTTTAGTCGTATCTTCTATTAGATTTGTTGAATAATAATAGTCTTTTGTTTCCCATCTATGTGCATACGATCACATTGAGTGAAACGATTAGGTTAATATACTTCTCTAAAGATGTTTGAGTGGCATCCTTTTGCATTTATAATGAGTTAATTATACTCGAATCATCTTATAAGAAGTTAATTGTACTTGACTTATCTTTCAACTCAATATAGAACGACTCCGTAACTCTTAATGTATCAATTATCGTAAACAATAACCAAGTAAAACTTGTTAGAACTCTTACTTATGTGTTTTACAACTGGAAACACACAACTTGTAACTATACTTAGTGGATTTGTTAAGGAATTCGTAGACGATTACTCTTTTCTCTTTCTTTAGTCGTATCTTCTATTAGATTTGTTGAATAATAATAGTCTTTTGTTTCCCATCTATGTGCATACGATCACATTGAGTGAAACGATTAGGTTAATATACTTCTCTAAAGATGTTTGAGTGGCATCCTTTTGCATTTATAATGAGTTAATTATACTCGAATCATCTTATAAGAAGTTAATTGTACTTGACTTATCTTTCAACTCAATATAGAACGACTCCGTAACTCTTAATGTATCAATTATCGTAAACAATAACCAAGTAAAACTTGTTAGAACTCTTACTTATGTGTTTTACAACTGGAAACACACAACTTGTAACTATACTTAGTGGATTTGTTAAGGAATTCGTAGACGATTACTCTTTTCTCTTTCTTTAGTCGTATCTTCTATTAGATTTGTTGAATAATAATAGTCTTTTGTTTCCCATCTATGTGCATACGATCACATTGAGTGAAACGATTAGGTTAATATACTTCTCTAAAGATGTTTGAGTGGCATCCTTTTGCATTTATAATGAGTTAATTAGTACTCGAATCATCTTATAAGGAGTTAATTGTACTTGACTTATCTTTCAACTCAATATAGAACGACTCCGTAACTCTTAATGTATCAATTATCGTAAACAATAACCAAGTAAAACTTGTTAGAACTCTTACTTATGTGTTTTACAACTGGAAACACACAACTTGTAACTATACTTAGTGGATTTGTTAAGGAATTCGTAGACGATTACTCTTTTCTCTTTCTTTAGTCGTATCTTCTATTAGATTTGTTGAATAATAATAGTCTTTTGTTTCCCATCTATGTGCATACGATCACATTGAGTGAAACGATTAGGTTAATATACTTCTCTAAAGATGTTTGAGTGGCATCCTTTTGCATTTATAATGAGTTAATTATACTCGAATCATCTTATAAGAAGTTAATTGTACTTGACTTATCTTTCAACTCAATATAGAACGACTCCGTAACTCTTAATGTATCAATTATCGTAAACAATAACCAAGTAAAACTTGTTAGAACTCTTACTTATGTGTTTTACAACTGGAAACACACAACTTGTAACTATACTTAGTGGATTTGTTAAGGAATTCGTAGACGATTACTCTTTTCTCTTTCTTTAGTCGTATCTTCTATTAGATTTGTTGAATAATAATAGTCTTTTGTTTCCCATCTATGTGCATACGATCACATTGAGTGAAACGATTAGGTTAATATACTTCTCTAAAGATGTTTGAGTGGCATCCTTTTGCATTTATAATGAGTTAATTATACTCGAATCGTCTTATAAGAAGTTAATTGTACTTGACTTATCTTTCAACTCAATATAGAACGACTCCGTAACTCTTAATGTATCAATTATCGTAAACAATAACCAAGTAAAACTTGTTAGAACTCTTACTTATGTGTTTTACAACTGGAAACACACAACTTGTAACTATACTTAGTGGATTTGTTAAGGAATTCGTAGACGATTACTCTTTTCTCTTTCTTTAGTCGTATCTTCTATTAGATTTGTTGAATAATAATAGTCTTTTGTTTCCCATCTATGTGCATACGATCACATTGAGTGAAACGATTAGGTTAATATACTTCTCTAAAGATGTTTGAGTGGCATCCTTTTGCATTTATAATGAGTTAATTATACTCGAATCATCTTATAAGAAGTTAATTGTACTTGACTTATCTTTCAACTCAATATAGAACGACTCCGTAACTCTTAATGTATCAATTATCGTAAACAATAACCAAGTAAAACTTGTTAGAACTCTTACTTATGTGTTTTACAACTGGAAACACACAACTTGTAACTATACTTAGTGGATTTGTTAAGGAATTCGTAGACGATTACTCTTTTCTCTTTCTTTAGTCGTATCTTCTATTAGATTTGTTGAATAATAATAGTCTTTTGTTTCCCATCTATGTGCATACGATCACATTGAGTGAAACGATTAGGTTAATATACTTCTCTAAAGATGTTTGAGTGGCATCCTTTTGCATTTATAATGAGTTAATTATACTCGAATCATCTTATAAGAGTTAATTGTACTTGACTTATCTTTCAACTCAATATAGAACGACTCCGTAACTCTTAATGTATCAATTATCGTAAACAATAACCAAGTAAAACTTGTTAGAACTCTTACTTATGTGTTTTACAACTGGAAACACACAACTTGTAACTATACTTAGTGGATTTGTTAAGGAATTCGTAGACGATTACTCTTTTCTCTTTCTTTAGTCGTATCTTCTATTAGATTTGTTGAATAATAATAGTCTTTTGTTTCCCATCTATGTGCATACGATCACATTGAGTGAAACGATTAGGTTAATATACTTCTCTAAAGATGTTTGAGTGGCATCCTTTTGCATTTATAATGAGTTAATTATACTCGAATCATCTTATAAGAAGTTAATTGTACTTGACTTATCTTTCAACTCAATATAGAACGACTCCGTAACTCTTAATGTATCAATTATCGTAAACAATAACCAAGTAAAACTTGTTAGAACTCTTACTTATGTGTTTTACAACTGGAAACACACAACTTGTAACTATACTTAGTGGATTTGTTAAGGAATTCGTAGACGATTACTCTTTTCTCTTTCTTTAGTCGTATCTTCTATTAGATTTGTTGAATAATAATAGTCTTTTGTTTCCCATCTATGTGCATACGATCACATTGAGTGAAACGATTAGGTTAATATACTTCTCTAAAGATGTTTGAGTGGCATCCTTTTGCATTTATAATGAGTTAATCGTACTCGAATCATCTTATAAGGAGTTAATTGTACTTGACTTATCTTTCAACTCAATATAGAACGACTCCGTAACTCTTAATGTATCAATTATCGTAAACAATAACCAAGTAAAACTTGTTAGAACTCTTACTTATGTGTTTTACAACTGGAAACACACAACTTGTAACTATACTTAGTGGATTTGTTAAGGAATTCGTAGACGATTACTCTTTTCTCTTTCTTTAGTCGTATCTTCTATTAGATTTGTTGATTAATAATAGTCTTTTGTTTCCCATCTATGTGCATACGATCACATTGAGTGAAACGATTAGGTTAATATACTTCTCTAAAGATGTTTGAGTGGCATCCTTTTGCATTTATAATGAGTTAATTATACTCGAATCGTCTTATAAGAAGTTAATTGTACTTGACTTATCTTTCAACTCAATATAGAACGACTCCGTAACTCTTAATGTATCAATTATCGTAAACAATAACCAAGTAAAACTTGTTAGAACTCTTACTTATGTGTTTTACAACTGGAAACACACAACTTGTAACTATACTTAGTGGATTTGTTAAGGAATTCGTAGACGATTACTCTTTTCTCTTTCTTTAGTCGTATCTTCTATTAGATTTGTTGAATAATAATAGTCTTTTGTTTCCCATCTATGTGCATACGATCACATTGAGTGAAACGATTAGGTTAATATACTTCTCTAAAGATGTTTGAGTGGCATCCTTTTGCATTTATAATGAGTTAATTATACTCGAATCATCTTATAAGAAGTTAATTGTACTTGACTTATCTTTCAACTCAATATAGAACGACTCCGTAACTCTTAATGTATCAATTATCGTAAACAATAACCAAGTAAAACTTGTTAGAACTCTTACTTATGTGTTTTACAACTGGAAACACACAACTTGTAACTATACTTAGTGGATTTGTTAAGGAATTCGTAGACGATTACTCTTTTCTCTTTCTTTAGTCGTATCTTCTATTAGATTTGTTGAATAATAATAGTCTTTTGTTTCCCATCTATGTGCATACGATCACATTGAGTGAAACGATTAGGTTAATATACTTCTCTAAAGATGTTTGAGTGGCATCCTTTTGCATTTATAATGAGTTAATCGTACTCGAATCATCTTATAAGGAGTTAATTGTACTTGACTTATCTTTCAACTCAATATAGAACGACTCCGTAACTCTTAATGTATCAATTATCGTAAACAATAACCAAGTAAAACTTGTTAGAACTCTTACTTATGTGTTTTACAACTGGAAACACACAACTTGTAACTATACTTAGTGGATTTGTTAAGGAATTCGTAGACGATTACTCTTTTCTCTTTCTTTAGTCGTATCTTCTATTAGATTTGTTGATTAATAATAGTCTTTTGTTTCCCATCTATGTGCATACGATCACATTGAGTGAAACGATTAGGTTAATATACTTCTCTAAAGATGTTTGAGTGGCATCCTTTTGCATTTATAATGAGTTAATTATACTCGAATCATCTTATAAGAAGTTAATTGTACTTGACTTATCTTTCAACTCAATATAGAACGACTCCGTAACTCTTAATGTATCAATTATCGTAAACAATAACCAAGTAAAACTTGTTAGAACTCTTACTTATGTGTTTTACAACTGGAAACACACAACTTGTAACTATACTTAGTGGATTTGTTAAGGAATTCGTAGACGATTACTCTTTTCTCTTTCTTTAGTCGTATCTTCTATTAGATTTGTTGAATAATAATAGTCTTTTGTTTCCCATCTATGTGCATACGATCACATTGAGTGAAACGATTAGGTTAATATACTTCTCTAAAGATGTTTGAGTGGCATCCTTTTGCATTTATAATGAGTTAATTATACTCGAATCATCTTATAAGAAGTTAATTGTACTTGACTTATCTTTCAACTCAATATAGAACGACTCCGTAACTCTTAATGTATCAATTATCGTAAACAATAACCAAGTAAAACTTGTTAGAACTCTTACTTATGTGTTTTACAACTGGAAACACACAACTTGTAACTATACTTAGTGGATTTGTTAAGGAATTCGTAGACGATTACTCTTTTCTCTTTCTTTAGTCGTATCTTCTATTAGATTTGTTGAATAATAATAGTCTTTTGTTTCCCATCTATGTGCATACGATCACATTGAGTGAAACGATTAGGTTAATATACTTCTCTAAAGATGTTTGAGTGGCATCCTTTTGCATTTATAATGAGTTAATTATACTCGAATCATCTTATAAGAAGTTAATTGTACTTGACTTATCTTTCAACTCAATATAGAACGACTCCGTAACTCTTAATGTATCAATTATCGTAAACAATAACCAAGTAAAACTTGTTAGAACTCTTACTTATGTGTTTTACAACTGGAAACACACAACTTGTAACTATACTTAGTGGATTTGTTAAGGAATTCGTAGACGATTACTCTTTTCTCTTTCTTTAGTCGTATCTTCTATTAGATTTGTTGAATAATAATAGTCTTTTGTTTCCCATCTATGTGCATACGATCACATTGAGTGAAACGATTAGGTTAATATACTTCTCTAAAGATGTTTGAGTGGCATCCTTTTGCATTTATAATGAGTTAATTATACTCGAATCATCTTATAAGAAGTTAATTGTACTTGACTTATCTTTCAACTCAATATAGAACGACTCCGTAACTCTTAATGTATCAATTATCGTAAACAATAACCAAGTAAAACTTGTTAGAACTCTTACTTATGTGTTTTACAACTGGAAACACACAACTTGTAACTATACTTAGTGGATTTGTTAAGGAATTCGTAGACGATTACTCTTTTCTCTTTCTTTAGTCGTATCTTCTATTAGATTTGTTGAATAATAATAGTCTTTTGTTTCCCATCTATGTGCATACGATCACATTGAGTGAAACGATTAGGTTAATATACTTCTCTAAAGATGTTTGAGTGGCATCCTTTTGCATTTATAATGAGTTAATTATACTCGAATCATCTTATAAGAAGTTAATTGTACTTGACTTATCTTTCAACTCAATATAGAACGACTCCGTAACTCTTAATGTATCAATTATCGTAAACAATAACCAAGTAAAACTTGTTAGAACTCTTACTTATGTGTTTTACAACTGGAAACACACAACTTGTAACTATACTTAGTGGATTTGTTAAGGAATTCGTAGACGATTACTCTTTTCTCTTTCTTTAGTCGTATCTTCTATTAGATTTGTTGAATAATAATAGTCTTTTGTTTCCCATCTATGTGCATACGATCACATTGAGTGAAACGATTAGGTTAATATACTTCTCTAAAGATGTTTGAGTGGCATCCTTTTGCATTTATAATGAGTTAATTATACTCGAATCATCTTATAAGAGTTAATTGTACTTGACTTATCTTTCAACTCAATATAGAACGACTCCGTAACTCTTAATGTATCAATTATCGTAAACAATAACCAAGTAAAACTTGTTAGAACTCTTACTTATGTGTTTTACAACTGGAAACACACAACTTGTAACTATACTTAGTGGATTTGTTAAGGAATTCGTAGACGATTACTCTTTTCTCTTTCTTTAGTCGTATCTTCTATTAGATTTGTTGAATAATAATAGTCTTTTGTTTCCCATCTATGTGCATACGATCACATTGAGTGAAACGATTAGGTTAATATACTTCTCTAAAGATGTTTGAGTGGCATCCTTTTGCATTTATAATGAGTTAATTATACTCGAATCATCTTATAAGAAGTTAATTGTACTTGACTTATCTTTCAACTCAATATAGAACGACTCCGTAACTCTTAATGTATCAATTATCGTAAACAATAACCAAGTAAAACTTGTTAGAACTCTTACTTATGTGTTTTACAACTGGAAACACACAACTTGTAACTATACTTAGTGGATTTGTTAAGGAATTCGTAGACGATTACTCTTTTCTCTTTCTTTAGTCGTATCTTCTATTAGATTTGTTGAATAATAATAGTCTTTTGTTTCCCATCTATGTGCATACGATCACATTGAGTGAAACGATTAGGTTAATATACTTCTCTAAAGATGTTTGAGTGGCATCCTTTTGCATTTATAATGAGTTAATTAGTACTCGAATCATCTTATAAGGAGTTAATTGTACTTGACTTATCTTTCAACTCAATATAGAACGACTCCGTAACTCTTAATGTATCAATTATCGTAAACAATAACCAAGTAAAACTTGTTAGAACTCTTACTTATGTGTTTTACAACTGGAAACACACAACTTGTAACTATACTTAGTGGATTTGTTAAGGAATTCGTAGACGATTACTCTTTTCTCTTTCTTTAGTCGTATCTTCTATTAGATTTGTTGATTAATAATAGTCTTTTGTTTCCCATCTATGTGCAAACGATCACATTGAGTGAAACGATTAGGTTAATATACTTCTCTAAAGATGTTTGAGTGGCATCCTTTTGCATTTATAATGAGTTAATTATACTCGAATCATCTTATAAGAAGTTAATTGTACTTGACTTATCTTTCAACTCAATATAGAACGACTCCGTAACTCTTAATGTATCAATTATCGTAAACAATAACCAAGTAAAACTTGTTAGAACTCTTACTTATGTGTTTTACAACTGGAAACACACAACTTGTAACTATACTTAGTGGATTTGTTAAGGAATTCGTAGACGATTACTCTTTTCTCTTTCTTTAGTCGTATCTTCTATTAGATTTGTTGAATAATAATAGTCTTTTGTTTCCCATCTATGTGCATACGATCACATTGAGTGAAACGATTAGGTTAATATACTTCTCTAAAGATGTTTGAGTGGCATCCTTTTGCATTTATAATGAGTTAATTATACTCGAATCATCTTATAAGAAGTTAATTGTACTTGACTTATCTTTCAACTCAATATAGAACGACTCCGTAACTCTTAATGTATCAATTATCGTAAACAATAACCAAGTAAAACTTGTTAGAACTCTTACTTATGTGTTTTACAACTGGAAACACACAACTTGTAACTATACTTAGTGGATTTGTTAAGGAATTCGTAGACGATTACTCTTTTCTCTTTCTTTAGTCGTATCTTCTATTAGATTTGTTGAATAATAAAAGTCTTTTGTTTCCCATCTATGTGCATACGATCACATTGAGTGAAACGATTATGTTAATATACTACTCTAAAGATGTTTAAGTGGCATCCTTTTGCATTTATAATGAGTTAATCGTACTCGAATCATCTTATAAGGAGTTAATTGTACTTGACTTATCTTTCAACTCAATATAGAACGACTCCTTAACTCTTAATGTATCAATTATCGTAAACAATAACCAAGTAAAACTTGTTAGAACTCTTACTTATGTGTTTTACAACTGGAAACACACAACTTGTAACTATACTTAGTGGATTTGTTAAGGAATTCGTAGACGATTACTCTTTTCTCTTTCTTTAGTCGTATCTTCTATTAGATTTGTTGATTAATAATAGTCTTTTGTTTCCCATCTATGTGCATACGATCACATTGAGTGAAACGATTAGGTTAATATACTTCTCTAAAGATGTTTGAGTGGCATCCTTTTGCATTTATAATGAGTTAATTATACTCGAATCATCTTATAAGAAGTTAATTGTACTTGACTTATCTTTCAACTCAATATAGAACGACTCCGTAACTCTTAATGTATCAATTATCGTAAACAATAACCAAGTAAAACTTGTTAGAACTCTTACTTATGTGTTTTACAACTGGAAACACACAACTTGTAACTATACTTAGTGGATTTGTTAAGGAATTCGTAGACGATTACTCTTTTCTCTTTCTTTAGTCGTATCTTCTATTAGATTTGTTGAATAATAATAGTCTTTTGTTTCCCATCTATGTGCATACGATCACATTGAGTGAAACGATTAGGTTAATATACTTCTCTAAAGATGTTAGTGGCATCCTTTTGCATTTATAATGAGTTAATTATACTCGAATCATCTTATAAGAAGTTAATTGTACTTGACTTATCTTTCAACTCAATATAGAACGACTCCGTAACTCTTAATGTATCAATTATCGTAAACAATAACCAAGTAAAACTTGTTAGAACTCTTACTTATGTGTTTTACAACTGGAAACACACAACTTGTAACTATACTTAGTGGATTTGTTAAGGAATTCGTAGACGATTACTCTTTTCTCTTTCTTTAGTCGTATCTTCTATTAGATTTGTTGAATAATAATAGTCTTTTGTTTCCCATCTATGTGCATACGATCACATTGAGTGAAACGATTAGGTTAATATACTTCTCTAAAGATGTTTGAGTGGCATCCTTTTGCATTTATAATGAGTTAATTATACTCGAATCATCTTATAAGAAGTTAATTGTACTTGACTTATCTTTCAACTCAATATAGAACGACTCCGTAACTCTTAATGTATCAATTATCGTAAACAATAACCAAGTAAAACTTGTTAGAACTCTTACTTATGTGTTTTACAACTGGAAACACACAACTTGTAACTATACTTAGTGGATTTGTTAAGGAATTCGTAGACGATTACTCTTTTCTCTTTCTTTAGTCGTATCTTCTATTAGATTTGTTGAATAATAATAGTCTTTTGTTTCCCATCTATGTGCATACGATCACATTGAGTGAAACGATTAGGTTAATATACTTCTCTAAAGATGTTTGAGTGGCATCCTTTTGCATTTATAATGAGTTAATTATACTCGAATCGTCTTATAAGAAGTTAATTGTACTTGACTTATCTTTCAACTCAATATAGAACGACTCCGTAACTCTTAATGTATCAATTATCGTAAACAATAACCAAGTAAAACTTGTTAGAACTCTTACTTATGTGTTTTACAACTGGAAACACACAACTTGTAACTATACTTAGTGGATTTGTTAAGGAATTCGTAGATGATTACTCTTTTCTCTTTCTTTAGTCGTATCTTCTATTAGATTTGTTGAATAATAATAGTCTTTTGTTTCCCATCTATGTGCATACGATCACATTGAGTGAAACGATTAGGTTAATATACTTCTCTAAAGATGTTTGAGTGGCATCCTTTTGCATTTATAATGAGTTAATTATACTCGAATCATCTTATAAGAAGTTAATTGTACTTGACTTATCTTTCAACTCAATATAGAACGACTCCGTAACTCTTAATGTATCAATTATCGTAAACAATAACCAAGTAAAACTTGTTAGAACTCTTACTTATGTGTTTTACAACTGGAAACACACAACTTGTAACTATACTTAGTGGATTTGTTAAGGAATTCGTAGACGATTACTCTTTTCTCTTTCTTTAGTCGTATCTTCTATTAGATTTGTTGAATAATAAAAGTCTTTTGTTTCCCATCTATGTGCATACGATCACATTGAGTGAAACGATTATGTTAATATACTTCTCTAAAGATGTTTAAGTGGCATCCTTTTGCATTTATAATGAGTTAATTATACTCGAATCATCTTATAAGGAGTTAATTGTACTTGACTTATCTTTCAACTCAATATAGAACGACTCCGTAACTCTTAATGTATCAATTATCGTAAACAATAACCAAGTAAAACTTGTTAGAACTCTTACTTATGTGTTTTACAACTGGAAACACACAACTTGTAACTATACTTAGTGGATTTGTTAAGGAATTCGTAGACGATTACTCTTTTCTCTTTCTTTAGTCGTATCTTCTATTAGATTTGTTGAATAATAATAGTCTTTTGTTTCCCATCTATGTGCATACGATCACATTGAGTGAAACGATTAGGTTAATATACTTCTCTAAAGATGTTTGAGTGGCATCCTTTTGCATTTATAATGAGTTAATTATACTCGAATCATCTTATAAGAAGTTAATTGTACTTGACTTATCTTTCAACTCAATATAGAACGACTCCGTAACTCTTAATGTATCAATTATCGTAAACAATAACCAAGTAAAACTTGTTAGAACTCTTACTTATGTGTTTTACAACTGGAAACACACAACTTGTAACTATACTTAGTGGATTTGTTAAGGAATTCGTAGACGATTACTCTTTTCTCTTTCTTTAGTCGTATCTTCTATTAGATTTGTTGAATAATAATAGTCTTTTGTTTCCCATCTATGTGCATACGATCACATTGAGTGAAACGATTATGTTAATATACTTCTCTAAAGATGTTTAAGTGGCATCCTTTTGCATTTATAATGAGTTAATTAGTACTCGAATCATCTTATAAGAGTTAATTGTACTTGACTTATCTTTCAACTCAATATAGAACGACTCCGTAACTCTTAATGTATCAATTATCGTAAACAATAACCAAGTAAAACTTGTTAGAACTCTTACTTATGTGTTTTACAACTGGAAACACACAACTTGTAACTATACTTAGTGGATTTGTTAAGGAATTCGTAGACGATTACTCTTTTCTCTTTCTTTAGTCGTATCTTCTATTAGATTTGTTGATTAATAATAGTCTTTTGTTTCCCATCTATGTGCATACGATCACATTGAGTGAAACGATTAGGTTAATATACTTCTCTAAAGATGTTTGAGTGGCATCCTTTTGCATTTATAATGAGTTAATTATACTCGAATCATCTTATAAGAAGTTAATTGTACTTGACTTATCTTTCAACTCAATATAGAACGACTCCGTAACTCTTAATGTATCAATTATCGTAAACAATAACCAAGTAAAACTTGTTAGAACTCTTACTTATGTGTTTTACAACTGGAAACACACAACTTGTAACTATACTTAGTGGATTTGTTAAGGAATTCGTAGACGATTACTCTTTTCTCTTTCTTTAGTCGTATCTTCTATTAGATTTGTTGAATAATAATAGTCTTTTGTTTCCCATCTATGTGCATACGATCACATTGAGTGAAACGATTAGGTTAATATACTTCTCTAAAGATGTTTAAGTGGCATCCTTTTGCATTTATAATGAGTTAATCGTACTCGAATCATCTTATAAGGAGTTAATTGTACTTGACTTATCTTTCAACTCAATATAGAACGACTCCTTAACTCTTAATGTATCAATTATCGTAAACAATAACCAAGTAAAACTTGTTAGAACTCTTACTTATGTGTTTTACAACTGGAAACACACAACTTGTAACTATACTTAGTGGATTTGTTAAGGAATTCGTAGACGATTACTCTTTTCTCTTTCTTTAGTCGTATCTTCTATTAGATTTGTTGATTAATAATAGTCTTTTGTTTCCCATCTATGTGCAAACGATCACATTGAGTGAAACGATTAGGTTAATATACTTCTCTAAAGATGTTTGAGTGGCATCCTTTTGCATTTATAATGAGTTAATTATACTCGAATCATCTTATAAGAAGTTAATTGTACTTGACTTATCTTTCAACTCAATATAGAACGACTCCGTAACTCTTAATGTATCAATTATCATAAACAATAACCAAGTAAAACTTGTTAGAACTCTTACTTATGTGTTTTACAACTGGAAACACACAACTTGTAACTATACTTAGTGGATTTGTTAAGGAATTCGTAGACGATTACTCTTTTCTCTTTCTTTAGTCGTATCTTCTATTAGATTTGTTGAATAATAAAAGTCTTTTGTTTCCCATCTATGTGCATACGATCACATTGAGTGAAACGATTATGTTAATATACTACTCTAAAGATGTTTGTTGAATCGATTAGGTTAATTACTTCTCTAATGTGTTTGAGTGGCATCCCTTTTGCATCTTATAATGAGTTAATTATACTCGAATCGTTTATAAGAAGTTAATTGTACTTGACTTATCTTTCAACTCAATATTGAACGACTCCTTAACTCTTAATGTATCAATTATCGTAAACAATAACCAAGTAAAACTTGTTAGAACTCTTACTTATGTGTTTTACAACTGGAAACACACAACTTGTAACTATACTTAGTGGATTTGTTAAGGAATTCGTAGACGATTACTCTTTTCTCTTTCTTTAGTCGTATCTTCTATTAGATTTGTTGAATAATAATAGTCTTTTGTTTCCCATCTATGTGCAAACGATCACATTGAGTGAAACGATTAGGTTAATATACTTCTCTAAAGATGTTTGAGTGGCATCCTTTTGCATTTATAATGAGTTAATTATACTCGAATCATCTTATAAGAAGTTAATTGTACTTGACTTATCTTTCAACTCAATATAGAACGACTCCGTAACTCTTAATGTATCAATTATCGTAAACAATAACCAAGTAAAACTTGTTAGAACTCTTACTTATGTGTTTTACAACTGGAAACACACAACTTGTAACTATACTTAGTGGATTTGTTAAGGAATTCGTAGACGATTACTCTTTTCTCTTTCTTTAGTCGTATCTTCTATTAGATTTGTTGAATAATAATAGTCTTTTGTTTCCCATCTATGTGCATACGATCACATTGAGTGAAACGATTAGGTTAATATACTTCTCTAAAGATGTTTGAGTGGCATCCTTTTGCATTTATAATGAGTTAATTATACTCGAATCGTCTTATAAGAAGTTAATTGTACTTGACTTATCTTTCAACTCAATATAGAACGACTCCGTAACTCTTAATGTATCAATTATCGTAAACAATAACCAAGTAAAACTTGTTAGAACTCTTACTTATGTGTTTTACAACTGGAAACACACAACTTGTAACTATACTTAGTGGATTTGTTAAGGAATTCGTAGATGATTACTCTTTTCTCTTTCTTTAGTCGTATCTTCTATTAGATTTGTTGAATAATAATAGTCTTTTGTTTCCCATCTATGTGCATACGATCACATTGAGTGAAACGATTAGGTTAATATACTTCTCTAAAGATGTTTGAGTGGCATCCTTTTGCATTTATAATGAGTTAATTATACTCGAATCATCTTATAAGAAGTTAATTGTACTTGACTTATCTTTCAACTCAATATAGAACGACTCCGTAACTCTTAATGTATCAATTATCGTAAACAATAACCAAGTAAAACTTGTTAGAACTCTTACTTATGTGTTTTACAACTGGAAACACACAACTTGTAACTATACTTAGTGGATTTGTTAAGGAATTCGTAGACGATTACTCTTTTCTCTTTCTTTAGTCGTATCTTCTATTAGATTTGTTGAATAATAATAGTCTTTTGTTTCCCATCTATGTGCATACGATCACATTGAGTGAAACGATTAGGTTAATATACTTCTCTAAAGATGTTTAAGTGGCATCCTTTTGCATTTATAATGAGTTAATCATACTCGAATCATCTTATAAGGAGTTAATTGTACTTGACTTATCTTTCAACTCAATATAGAACGACTCCTTAACTCTTAATGTATCAATTATCGTAAACAATAACCAAGTAAAACTTGTTAGAACTCTTACTTATGTGTTTTACAACTGGAAACACACAACTTGTAACTATACTTAGTGGATTTGTTAAGGAATTCGTAGACGATTACTCTTTTCTCTTTCTTTAGTCGTATCTTCTATTAGATTTGTTGAATAATAATAGTCTTTTGTTTCCCATCTATGTGCATACGATCACATTGAGTGAAACGATTAGGTTAATATACTTCTCTAAAGATGTTTGAGTGGCATCCTTTTGCATTTATAATGAGTTAATTATACTCGAATCATCTTATAAGAAGTTAATTGTACTTGACTTATCTTTCAACTCAATATAGAACGACTCCGTAACTCTTAATGTATCAATTATCGTAAACAATAACCAAGTAAAACTTGTTAGAACTCTTACTTATGTGTTTTACAACTGGAAACACACAACTTGTAACTATACTTAGTGGATTTGTTAAGGAATTCGTAGACGATTACTCTTTTCTCTTTCTTTAGTCGTATCTTCTATTAGATTTGTTGAATAATAAAAGTCTTTTGTTTCCCATCTATGTGCATACGATCACATTGAGTGAAACGATTATGTTAATATACTACTCTAAAGATGTTTAAGTGGCATCCTTTTGCATTTATAATGAGTTAATCGTACTCGAATCATCTTATAAGGAGTTAATTGTACTTGACTTATCTTTCAACTCAATATAGAACGACTCCTTAACTCTTAATGTATCAATTATCGTAAACAATAACCAAGTAAAACTTGTTAGAACTCTTACTTATGTGTTTTACAACTGGAAACACACAACTTGTAACTATACTTAGTGGATTTGTTAAGGAATTCGTAGACGATTACTCTTTTCTCTTTCTTTAGTCGTATCTTCTATTAGATTTGTTGATTAATAATAGTCTTTTGTTTCCCATCTATGTGCAAACGATCACATTGAGTGAAACGATTAGGTTAATATACTTCTCTAAAGATGTTTGAGTGGCATCCTTTTGCATTTATAATGAGTTAATTATACTCGAATCATCTTATAAGAAGTTAATTGTACTTGACTTATCTTTCAACTCAATATAGAACGACTCCGTAACTCTTAATGTATCAATTATCGTAAACAATAACCAAGTAAAACTTGTTAGAACTCTTACTTATGTGTTTTACAACTGGAAACACACAACTTGTAACTATACTTAGTGGATTTGTTAAGGAATTCGTAGACGATTACTCTTTTCTCTTTCTTTAGTCGTATCTTCTATTAGATTTGTTGAATAATAATAGTCTTTTGTTTCCCATCTATGTGCATACGATCACATTGAGTGAAACGATTATGTTAATATACTACTCTAAAGATGTTTAAGTGGCATCCTTTTGCATTTATAATGAGTTAATCGTACTCGAATCATCTTATAAGGAGTTAATTGTACTTGACTTATCTTTCAACTCAATATAGAACGACTCCTTAACTCTTAATGTATCAATTATCGTAAACAATAACCAAGTAAAACTTGTTAGAACTCTTACTTATGTGTTTTACAACTAGAAACACACAACTTGTAACTATACTTAGTGGATTTGTTAAGGAATTCGTAGACGATTACTCTTTTCTCTTTCTTTAGTCGTATCTTCTATTAGATTTGTTGATTAATAATAGTCTTTTGTTTCCCATCTATGTGCAAACGATCACATTGAGTGAAACGATTAGGTTAATATACTTCTCTAAAGATGTTTGAGTGGCATCCTTTTGCATTTATAATGAGTTAATTATACTCGAATCATCTTATAAGAAGTTAATTGTACTTGACTTATCTTTCAACTCAATATAGAACGACTCCGTAACTCTTAATGTATCAATTATCGTAAACAATAACCAAGTAAAACTTGTTAGAACTCTTACTTATGTGTTTTACAACTGGAAACACACAACTTGTAACTATACTTAGTGGATTTGTTAAGGAATTCGTAGACGATTACTCTTTTCTCTTTCTTTAGTCGTATCTTCTATTAGATTTGTTGAATAATAATAGTCTTTTGTTTCCCATCTATGTGCATACGATCACATTGAGTGAAACGATTAGGTTAATATACTTCTCTAAAGATGTTTGAGTGGAAGTGGCATCCTTTTGCATTTATAATGAGTTAATTATACTCGAATCATCTTATAAGAAGTTAATTGTACTTGACTTATCTTTCAACTCAATATAGAACGACTCCGTAACTCTTAATGTATCAATTATCGTAAACAATAACCAAGTAAAACTTGTTAGAACTCTTACTTATGTGTTTTACAACTGGAAACACACAACTTGTAACTATACTTAGTGGATTTGTTAAGGAATTCGTAGACGATTACTCTTTTCTCTTTCTTTAGTCGTATCTTCTATTAGATTTGTTGAATAATAATAGTCTTTTGTTTCCCATCTATGTGCATACGATCACATTGAGTGAAACGATTAGGTTAATATACTTCTCTAAAGATGTTTGAGTGGCATCCTTTTGCATTTATAATGAGTTAATTATACTCGAATCATCTTATAAGAAGTTAATTGTACTTGACTTATCTTTCAACTCAATATAGAACGACTCCGTAACTCTTAATGTATCAATTATCGTAAACAATAACCAAGTAAAACTTGTTAGAACTCTTACTTATGTGTTTTACAACTGGAAACACACAACTTGTAACTATACTTAGTGGATTTGTTAAGGAATTCGTAGACGATTACTCTTTTCTCTTTCTTTAGTCGTATCTTCTATTAGATTTGTTGAATAATAATAGTCTTTTGTTTCCCATCTATGTGCATACGATCACATTGAGTGAAACGATTAGGTTAATATACTTCTCTAAAGATGTTTGAGTGGCATCCTTTTGCATTTATAATGAGTTAATTATACTCGAATCGTCTTATAAGAAGTTAATTGTACTTGACTTATCTTTCAACTCAATATAGAACGACTCCGTAACTCTTAATGTATCAATTATCGTAAACAATAACCAAGTAAAACTTGTTAGAACTCTTACTTATGTGTTTTACAACTGGAAACACACAACTTGTAACTATACTTAGTGGATTTGTTAAGGAATTCGTAGACGATTACTCTTTTCTCTTTCTTTAGTCGTATCTTCTATTAGATTTGTTGAATAATAATAGTCTTTTGTTTCCCATCTATGTGCATACGATCACATTGAGTGAAACGATTAGGTTAATATACTTCTCTAAAGATGTTTGAGTGGCATCCTTTTGCATTTATAATGAGTTAATTATACTCGAATCATCTTATAAGAAGTTAATTGTACTTGACTTATCTTTCAACTCAATATAGAACGACTCCGTAACTCTTAATGTATCAATTATCGTAAACAATAACCAAGTAAAACTTGTTAGAACTCTTACTTATGTGTTTTACAACTGGAAACACACAACTTGTAACTATACTTAGTGGATTTGTTAAGGAATTCGTAGACGATTACTCTTTTCTCTTTCTTTAGTCGTATCTTCTATTAGATTTGTTGAATAATAATAGTCTTTTGTTTCCCATCTATGTGCATACGATCACATTGAGTGAAACGATTAGGTTAATATACTTCTCTAAAGATGTTTGAGTGGCATCCTTTTGCATTTATAATGAGTTAATTATACTCGAATCGTCTTATAAGAAGTTAATTGTACTTGACTTATCTTTCAACTCAATATAGAACGACTCCGTAACTCTTAATGTATCAATTATCGTAAACAATAACCAAGTAAAACTTGTTAGAACTCTTACTTATGTGTTTTACAACTGGAAACACACAACTTGTAACTATACTTAGTGGATTTGTTAAGGAATTCGTAGACGATTACTCTTTTCTCTTTCTTTAGTCGTATCTTCTATTAGATTTGTTGAATAATAATAGTCTTTTGTTTCCCATCTATGTGCATACGATCACATTGAGTGAAACGATTAGGTTAATATACTTCTCTAAAGATGTTTGAGTGGCATCCTTTTGCATTTATAATGAGTTAATTATACTCGAATCATCTTATAAGAAGTTAATTGTACTTGACTTATCTTTCAACTCAATATAGAACGACTCCGTAACTCTTAATGTATCAATTATCGTAAACAATAACCAAGTAAAACTTGTTAGAACTCTTACTTATGTGTTTTACAACTGGAAACACACAACTTGTAACTATACTTAGTGGATTTGTTAAGGAATTCGTAGACGATTACTCTTTTCTCTTTCTTTAGTCGTATCTTCTATTAGATTTGTTGAATAATAATAGTCTTTTGTTTCCCATCTATGTGCATACGATCACATTGAGTGAAACGATTAGGTTAATATACTTCTCTAAAGATGTTTGAGTGGCATCCTTTTGCATTTATAATGAGTTAATTATACTCGAATCATCTTATAAGAAGTTAATTGTACTTGACTTATCTTTCAACTCAATATAGAACGACTCCGTAACTCTTAATGTATCAATTATCGTAAACAATAACCAAGTAAAACTTGTTAGAACTCTTACTTATGTGTTTTACAACTGGAAACACACAACTTGTAACTATACTTAGTGGATTTGTTAAGGAATTCGTAGACGATTACTCTTTTCTCTTTCTTTAGTCGTATCTTCTATTAGATTTGTTGAATAATAATAGTCTTTTGTTTCCCATCTATGTGCATACGATCACATTGAGTGAAACGATTAGGTTAATATACTTCTCTAAAGATGTTTAAGTGGCATCCTTTTGCATTTATAATGAGTTAATAGTACTCGAATCATCTTATAAGAGTTAATTGTACTTGACTTATCTTTCAACTCAATATAGAACGACTCCGTAACTCTTAATGTATCAATTATCGTAAACAATAACCAAGTAAAACTTGTTAGAACTCTTACTTATGTGTTTTACAACTGGAAACACACAACTTGTAACTATACTTAGTGGATTTGTTAAGGAATTCGTAGACGATTACTCTTTTCTCTTTCTTTAGTCGTATCTTCTATTAGATTTGTTGATTAATAATAGTCTTTTGTTTCCCATCTATGTGCAAACGATCACATTGAGTGAAACGATTAGGTTAATATACTTCTCTAAAGATGTTTGAGTGGCATCCTTTTGCATTTATAATGAGTTAATTATACTCGAATCATCTTATAAGAAGTTAATTGTACTTGACTTATCTTTCAACTCAATATAGAACGACTCCGTAACTCTTAATGTATCAATTATCGTAAACAATAACCAAGTAAAACTTGTTAGAACTCTTACTTATGTGTTTTACAACTGGAAACACACAACTTGTAACTATACTTAGTGGATTTGTTAAGGAATTCGTAGACGATTACTCTTTTCTCTTTCTTTAGTCGTATCTTCTATTAGATTTGTTGAATAATAATAGTCTTTTGTTTCCCATCTATGTGCATACGATCACATTGAGTGAAACGATTAGGTTAATATACTTCTCTAAAGATGTTTGAGTGGCATCCTTTTGCATTTATAATGAGTTAATTATACTCGAATCATCTTATAAGAAGTTAATTGTACTTGACTTATCTTTCAACTCAATATAGAACGACTCCGTAACTCTTAATGTATCAATTATCGTAAACAATAACCAAGTAAAACTTGTTAGAACTCTTACTTATGTGTTTTACAACTAGAAACACACAACTTGTAACTATACTTAGTGGATTTGTTAAGGAATTCGTAGACGATTACTCTTTTCTCTTTCTTTAGTCGTATCTTCTATTAGATTTGTTGATTAATAATAGTCTTTTGTTTCCCATCTATGTGCATACGATCACATTGAGTGAAACGATTAGGTTAATATACTTCTCTAAAGATGTTTGAGTGGCATCCTTTTGCATTTATAATGAGTTAATTATACTCGAATCATCTTATAAGAAGTTAATTGTACTTGACTTATCTTTCAACTCAATATAGAACGACTCCGTAACTCTTAATGTATCAATTATCGTAAACAATAACCAAGTAAAACTTGTTAGAACTCTTACTTATGTGTTTTACAACTGGAAACACACAACTTGTAACTATACTTAGTGGATTTGTTAAGGAATTCGTAGACGATTACTCTTTTCTCTTTCTTTAGTCGTATCTTCTATTAGATTTGTTGAATAATAATAGTCTTTTGTTTCCCATCTATGTGCATACGATCACATTGAGTGAAACGATTAGGTTAATATACTTCTCTAAAGATGTTTTTTGGCATCCTTTTGCATTTATAATGAGTTAATTATACTCGAATCATCTTATAAGAAGTTAATTGTACTTGACTTATCTTTCAACTCAATATAGAACGACTCCGTAACTCTTAATGTATCAATTATCGTAAACAATAACCAAGTAAAACTTGTTAGAACTCTTACTTATGTGTTTTACAACTGGAAACACACAACTTGTAACTATACTTAGTGGATTTGTTAAGGAATTCGTAGACGATTACTCTTTTCTCTTTCTTTAGTCGTATCTTCTATTAGATTTGTTGAATAATAATAGTCTTTTGTTTCCCATCTATGTGCATACGATCACATTGAGTGAAACGATTAGGTTAATATACTTCTCTAAAGATGTTTGAGTGGCATCCTTTTGCATTTATAATGAGTTAATTATACTCGAATCATCTTATAAGAAGTTAATTGTACTTGACTTATCTTTCAACTCAATATAGAACGACTCCGTAACTCTTAATGTATCAATTATCGTAAACAATAACCAAGTAAAACTTGTTAGAACTCTTACTTATGTGTTTTACAACTGGAAACACACAACTTGTAACTATACTTAGTGGATTTGTTAAGGAATTCGTAGACGATTACTCTTTTCTCTTTCTTTAGTCGTATCTTCTATTAGATTTGTTGAATAATAATAGTCTTTTGTTTCCCATCTATGTGCATACGATCACATTGAGTGAAACGATTAGGTTAATATACTTCTCTAAAGATGTTTGAGTGGCATCCTTTTGCATTTATAATGAGTTAATTATACTCGAATCGTCTTATAAGAAGTTAATTGTACTTGACTTATCTTTCAACTCAATATAGAACGACTCCGTAACTCTTAATGTATCAATTATCGTAAACAATAACCAAGTAAAACTTGTTAGAACTCTTACTTATGTGTTTTACAACTGGAAACACACAACTTGTAACTATACTTAGTGGATTTGTTAAGGAATTCGTAGACGATTACTCTTTTCTCTTTCTTTAGTCGTATCTTCTATTAGATTTGTTGAATAATAATAGTCTTTTGTTTCCCATCTATGTGCATACGATCACATTGAGTGAAACGATTAGGTTAATATACTTCTCTAAAGATGTTTGAGTGGCATCCTTTTGCATTTATAATGAGTTAATTATACTCGAATCATCTTATAAGAAGTTAATTGTACTTGACTTATCTTTCAACTCAATATAGAACGACTCCGTAACTCTTAATGTATCAATTATCGTAAACAATAACCAAGTAAAACTTGTTAGAACTCTTACTTATGTGTTTTACAACTGGAAACACACAACTTGTAACTATACTTAGTGGATTTGTTAAGGAATTCGTAGACGATTACTCTTTTCTCTTTCTTTAGTCGTATCTTCTATTAGATTTGTTGATTAATAATAGTCTTTTGTTTCCCATCTATGTGCATACGATCACATTGAGTGAAACGATTAGGTTAATATACTTCTCTAAAGATGTTTGAGTGGCATCCTTTTGCATTTATAATGAGTTAATTATACTCGAATCATCTTATAAGAAGTTAATTGTACTTGACTTATCTTTCAACTCAATATAGAACGACTCCGTAACTCTTAATGTATCAATTATCGTAAACAATAACCAAGTAAAACTTGTTAGAACTCTTACTTATGTGTTTTACAACTGGAAACACACAACTTGTAACTATACTTAGTGGATTTGTTAAGGAATTCGTAGACGATTACTCTTTTCTCTTTCTTTAGTCGTATCTTCTATTAGATTTGTTGAATAATAATAGTCTTTTGTTTCCCATCTATGTGCATACGATCACATTGAGTGAAACGATTAGGTTAATATACTTCTCTAAAGATGTTTGAGTGGCATCCTTTTGCATTTATAATGAGTTAATCGTACTCGAATCATCTTATAAGGAGTTAATTGTACTTGACTTATCTTTCAACTCAATATAGAACGACTCCGTAACTCTTAATGTATCAATTATCGTAAACAATAACCAAGTAAAACTTGTTAGAACTCTTACTTATGTGTTTTACAACTGGAAACACACAACTTGTAACTATACTTAGTGGATTTGTTAAGGAATTCGTAGACGATTACTCTTTTCTCTTTCTTTAGTCGTATCTTCTATTAGATTTGTTGATTAATAATAGTCTTTTGTTTCCCATCTATGTGCATACGATCACATTGAGTGAAACGATTAGGTTAATATACTTCTCTAAAGATGTTTGAGTGGCATCCTTTTGCATTTATAATGAGTTAATTATACTCGAATCATCTTATAAGAAGTTAATTGTACTTGACTTATCTTTCAACTCAATATAGAACGACTCCGTAACTCTTAATGTATCAATTATCGTAAACAATAACCAAGTAAAACTTGTTAGAACTCTTACTTATGTGTTTTACAACTGGAAACACACAACTTGTAACTATACTTAGTGGATTTGTTAAGGAATTCGTAGACGATTACTCTTTTCTCTTTCTTTAGTCGTATCTTCTATTAGATTTGTTGAATAATAATAGTCTTTTGTTTCCCATCTATGTGCATACGATCACATTGAGTGAAACGATTAGGTTAATATACTTCTCTAAAGATGTTTGAGTGGCATCCTTTTGCATTTATAATGAGTTAATTATACTCGAATCATCTTATAAGAAGTTAATTGTACTTGACTTATCTTTCAACTCAATATAGAACGACTCCGTAACTCTTAATGTATCAATTATCGTAAACAATAACCAAGTAAAACTTGTTAGAACTCTTACTTATGTGTTTTACAACTGGAAACACACAACTTGTAACTATACTTAGTGGATTTGTTAAGGAATTCGTAGACGATTACTCTTTTCTCTTTCTTTAGTCGTATCTTCTATTAGATTTGTTGAATAATAATAGTCTTTTGTTTCCCATCTATGTGCATACGATCACATTGAGTGAAACGATTAGGTTAATATACTTCTCTAAAGATGTTTGAGTGGCATCCTTTTGCATTTATAATGAGTTAATTATACTCGAATCATCTTATAAGAAGTTAATTGTACTTGACTTATCTTTCAACTCAATATAGAACGACTCCGTAACTCTTAATGTATCAATTATCGTAAACAATAACCAAGTAAAACTTGTTAGAACTCTTACTTATGTGTTTTACAACTGGAAACACACAACTTGTAACTATACTTAGTGGATTTGTTAAGGAATTCGTAGACGATTACTCTTTTCTCTTTCTTTAGTCGTATCTTCTATTAGATTTGTTGAATAATAATAGTCTTTTGTTTCCCATCTATGTGCATACGATCACATTGAGTGAAACGATTAGGTTAATATACTTCTCTAAAGATGTTTGAGTGGCATCCTTTTGCATTTATAATGAGTTAATTATACTCGAATCATCTTATAAGAAGTTAATTGTACTTGACTTATCTTTCAACTCAATATAGAACGACTCCGTAACTCTTAATGTATCAATTATCGTAAACAATAACCAAGTAAAACTTGTTAGAACTCTTACTTATGTGTTTTACAACTGGAAACACACAACTTGTAACTATACTTAGTGGATTTGTTAAGGAATTCGTAGACGATTACTCTTTTCTCTTTCTTTAGTCGTATCTTCTATTAGATTTGTTGAATAATAATAGTCTTTTGTTTCCCATCTATGTGCATACGATCACATTGAGTGAAACGATTAGGTTAATATACTTCTCTAAAGATGTTTGAGTGGCATCCTTTTGCATTTATAATGAGTTAATTATACTCGAATCATCTTATAAGAAGTTAATTGTACTTGACTTATCTTTCAACTCAATATAGAACGACTCCGTAACTCTTAATGTATCAATTATCGTAAACAATAACCAAGTAAAACTTGTTAGAACTCTTACTTATGTGTTTTACAACTGGAAACACACAACTTGTAACTATACTTAGTGGATTTGTTAAGGAATTCGTAGACGATTACTCTTTTCTCTTTCTTTAGTCGTATCTTCTATTAGATTTGTTGAATAATAATAGTCTTTTGTTTCCCATCTATGTGCATACGATCACATTGAGTGAAACGATTAGGTTAATATACTTCTCTAAAGATGTTTGAGTGGCATCCTTTTGCATTTATAATGAGTTAATTATACTCGAATCATCTTATAAGAAGTTAATTGTACTTGACTTATCTTTCAACTCAATATAGAACGACTCCGTAACTCTTAATGTATCAATTATCGTAAACAATAACCAAGTAAAACTTGTTAGAACTCTTACTTATGTGTTTTACAACTGGAAACACACAACTTGTAACTATACTTAGTGGATTTGTTAAGGAATTCGTAGACGATTACTCTTTTCTCTTTCTTTAGTCGTATCTTCTATTAGATTTGTTGAATAATAATAGTCTTTTGTTTCCCATCTATGTGCATACGATCACATTGAGTGAAACGATTAGGTTAATATACTTCTCTAAAGATGTTTGAGTGGCATCCTTTTGCATTTATAATGAGTTAATTATACTCGAATCATCTTATAAGAAGTTAATTGTACTTGACTTATCTTTCAACTCAATATAGAACGACTCCGTAACTCTTAATGTATCAATTATCGTAAACAATAACCAAGTAAAACTTGTTAGAACTCTTACTTATGTGTTTTACAACTGGAAACACACAACTTGTAACTATACTTAGTGGATTTGTTAAGGAATTCGTAGACGATTACTCTTTTCTCTTTCTTTAGTCGTATCTTCTATTAGATTTGTTGAATAATAATAGTCTTTTGTTTCCCATCTATGTGCATACGATCACATTGAGTGAAACGATTAGGTTAATATACTTCTCTAAAGATGTTTGAGTGGCATCCTTTTGCATTTATAATGAGTTAATTATACTCGAATCGTCTTATAAGAAGTTAATTGTACTTGACTTATCTTTCAACTCAATATAGAACGACTCCGTAACTCTTAATGTATCAATTATCGTAAACAATAACCAAGTAAAACTTGTTAGAACTCTTACTTATGTGTTTTACAACTGGAAACACACAACTTGTAACTATACTTAGTGGATTTGTTAAGGAATTCGTAGACGATTACTCTTTTCTCTTTCTTTAGTCGTATCTTCTATTAGATTTGTTGAATAATAATAGTCTTTTGTTTCCCATCTATGTGCATACGATCACATTGAGTGAAACGATTAGGTTAATATACTTCTCTAAAGATGTTTGAGTGGCATCCTTTTGCATTTATAATGAGTTAATTATACTCGAATCATCTTATAAGAAGTTAATTGTACTTGACTTATCTTTCAACTCAATATAGAACGACTCCGTAACTCTTAATGTATCAATTATCGTAAACAATAACCAAGTAAAACTTGTTAGAACTCTTACTTATGTGTTTTACAACTGGAAACACACAACTTGTAACTATACTTAGTGGATTTGTTAAGGAATTCGTAGACGATTACTCTTTTCTCTTTCTTTAGTCGTATCTTCTATTAGATTTGTTGAATAATAATAGTCTTTTGTTTCCCATCTATGTGCATACGATCACATTGAGTGAAACGATTAGGTTAATATACTTCTCTAAAGATGTTTGAGTGGCATCCTTTTGCATTTATAATGAGTTAATTATACTCGAATCATCTTATAAGAAGTTAATTGTACTTGACTTATCTTTCAACTCAATATAGAACGACTCCGTAACTCTTAATGTATCAATTATCGTAAACAATAACCAAGTAAAACTTGTTAGAACTCTTACTTATGTGTTTTACAACTGGAAACACACAACTTGTAACTATACTTAGTGGATTTGTTAAGGAATTCGTAGACGATTACTCTTTTCTCTTTCTTTAGTCGTATCTTCTATTAGATTTGTTGAATAATAATAGTCTTTTGTTTCCCATCTATGTGCATACGATCACATTGAGTGAAACGATTAGGTTAATATACTTCTCTAAAGATGTTTGAGTGGCATCCTTTTGCATTTATAATGAGTTAATTATACTCGAATCATCTTATAAGAAGTTAATTGTACTTGACTTATCTTTCAACTCAATATAGAACGACTCCGTAACTCTTAATGTATCAATTATCGTAAACAATAACCAAGTAAAACTTGTTAGAACTCTTACTTATGTGTTTTACAACTGGAAACACACAACTTGTAACTATACTTAGTGGATTTGTTAAGGAATTCGTAGACGATTACTCTTTTCTCTTTCTTTAGTCGTATCTTCTATTAGATTTGTTGAATAATAATAGTCTTTTGTTTCCCATCTATGTGCATACGATCACATTGAGTGAAACGATTAGGTTAATATACTTCTCTAAAGATGTTTGAGTGGCATCCTTTTGCATTTATAATGAGTTAATTATACTCGAATCATCTTATAAGAAGTTAATTGTACTTGACTTATCTTTCAACTCAATATAGAACGACTCCGTAACTCTTAATGTATCAATTATCGTAAACAATAACCAAGTAAAACTTGTTAGAACTCTTACTTATGTGTTTTACAACTGGAAACACACAACTTGTAACTATACTTAGTGGATTTGTTAAGGAATTCGTAGACGATTACTCTTTTCTCTTTCTTTAGTCGTATCTTCTATTAGATTTGTTGAATAATAATAGTCTTTTGTTTCCCATCTATGTGCATACGATCACATTGAGTGAAACGATTAGGTTAATATACTTCTCTAAAGATGTTTGAGTGGCATCCTTTTGCATTTATAATGAGTTAATAGTACTCGAATCATCTTATAAGAGTTAATTGTACTTGACTTATCTTTCAACTCAATATAGAACGACTCCGTAACTCTTAATGTATCAATTATCGTAAACAATAACCAAGTAAAACTTGTTAGAACTCTTACTTATGTGTTTTACAACTGGAAACACACAACTTGTAACTATACTTAGTGGATTTGTTAAGGAATTCGTAGACGATTACTCTTTTCTCTTTCTTTAGTCGTATCTTCTATTAGATTTGTTGAATAATAATAGTCTTTTGTTTCCCATCTATGTGCATACGATCACATTGAGTGAAACGATTAGGTTAATATACTTCTCTAAAGATGTTTGAGTGGCATCCTTTTGCATTTATAATGAGTTAATTATACTCGAATCATCTTATAAGAAGTTAATTGTACTTGACTTATCTTTCAACTCAATATAGAACGACTCCGTAACTCTTAATGTATCAATTATCGTAAACAATAACCAAGTAAAACTTGTTAGAACTCTTACTTATGTGTTTTACAACTGGAAACACACAACTTGTAACTATACTTAGTGGATTTGTTAAGGAATTCGTAGACGATTACTCTTTTCTCTTTCTTTAGTCGTATCTTCTATTAGATTTGTTGAATAATAATAGTCTTTTGTTTCCCATCTATGTGCATACGATCACATTGAGTGAAACGATTAGGTTAATATACTTCTCTAAAGATGTTTGAGTGGCATCCTTTTGCATTTATAATGAGTTAATTATACTCGAATCATCTTATAAGAGTTAATTGTACTTGACTTATCTTTCAACTCAATATAGAACGACTCCGTAACTCTTAATGTATCAATTATCGTAAACAATAACCAAGTAAAACTTGTTAGAACTCTTACTTATGTGTTTTACAACTGGAAACACACAACTTGTAACTATACTTAGTGGATTTGTTAAGGAATTCGTAGACGATTACTCTTTTCTCTTTCTTTAGTCGTATCTTCTATTAGATTTGTTGAATAATAATAGTCTTTTGTTTCCCATCTATGTGCATACGATCACATTGAGTGAAACGATTAGGTTAATATACTTCTCTAAAGATGTTTGAGTGGCATCCTTTTGCATTTATAATGAGTTAATTATACTCGAATCATCTTATAAGAAGTTAATTGTACTTGACTTATCTTTCAACTCAATATAGAACGACTCCGTAACTCTTAATGTATCAATTATCGTAAACAATAACCAAGTAAAACTTGTTAGAACTCTTACTTATGTGTTTTACAACTGGAAACACACAACTTGTAACTATACTTAGTGGATTTGTTAAGGAATTCGTAGACGATTACTCTTTTCTCTTTCTTTAGTCGTATCTTCTATTAGATTTGTTGAATAATAATAGTCTTTTGTTTCCCATCTATGTGCATACGATCACATTGAGTGAAACGATTAGGTTAATATACTTCTCTAAAGATGTTTGAGTGGCATCCTTTTGCATTTATAATGAGTTAATTATACTCGAATCATCTTATAAGAAGTTAATTGTACTTGACTTATCTTTCAACTCAATATAGAACGACTCCGTAACTCTTAATGTATCAATTATCGTAAACAATAACCAAGTAAAACTTGTTAGAACTCTTACTTATGTGTTTTACAACTGGAAACACACAACTTGTAACTATACTTAGTGGATTTGTTAAGGAATTCGTAGACGATTACTCTTTTCTCTTTCTTTAGTCGTATCTTCTATTAGATTTGTTGAATAATAATAGTCTTTTGTTTCCCATCTATGTGCATACGATCACATTGAGTGAAACGATTAGGTTAATATACTTCTCTAAAGATGTTTGAGTGGCATCCTTTTGCATTTATAATGAGTTAATTATACTCGAATCATCTTATAAGAAGTTAATTGTACTTGACTTATCTTTCAACTCAATATAGAACGACTCCGTAACTCTTAATGTATCAATTATCGTAAACAATAACCAAGTAAAACTTGTTAGAACTCTTACTTATGTGTTTTACAACTGGAAACACACAACTTGTAACTATACTTAGTGGATTTGTTAAGGAATTCGTAGACGATTACTCTTTTCTCTTTCTTTAGTCGTATCTTCTATTAGATTTGTTGAATAATAATAGTCTTTTGTTTCCCATCTATGTGCATACGATCACATTGAGTGAAACGATTAGGTTAATATACTTCTCTAAAGATGTTTGAGTGGCATCCTTTTGCATTTATAATGAGTTAATTATACTCGAATCATCTTATAAGAAGTTAATTGTACTTGACTTATCTTTCAACTCAATATAGAACGACTCCGTAACTCTTAATGTATCAATTATCGTAAACAATAACCAAGTAAAACTTGTTAGAACTCTTACTTATGTGTTTTACAACTGGAAACACACAACTTGTAACTATACTTAGTGGATTTGTTAAGGAATTCGTAGACGATTACTCTTTTCTCTTTCTTTAGTCGTATCTTCTATTAGATTTGTTGAATAATAATAGTCTTTTGTTTCCCATCTATGTGCATACGATCACATTGAGTGAAACGATTAGGTTAATATACTTCTCTAAAGATGTTTGAGTGGCATCCTTTTGCATTTATAATGAGTTAATTATACTCGAATCATCTTATAAGAAGTTAATTGTACTTGACTTATCTTTCAACTCAATATAGAACGACTCCGTAACTCTTAATGTATCAATTATCGTAAACAATAACCAAGTAAAACTTGTTAGAACTCTTACTTATGTGTTTTACAACTGGAAACACACAACTTGTAACTATACTTAGTGGATTTGTTAAGGAATTCGTAGACGATTACTCTTTTCTCTTTCTTTAGTCGTATCTTCTATTAGATTTGTTGAATAATAATAGTCTTTTGTTTCCCATCTATGTGCATACGATCACATTGAGTGAAACGATTAGGTTAATATACTTCTCTAAAGATGTTTGAGTGGCATCCTTTTGCATTTATAATGAGTTAATTATACTCGAATCATCTTATAAGAAGTTAATTGTACTTGACTTATCTTTCAACTCAATATAGAACGACTCCGTAACTCTTAATGTATCAATTATCGTAAACAATAACCAAGTAAAACTTGTTAGAACTCTTACTTATGTGTTTTACAACTGGAAACACACAACTTGTAACTATACTTAGTGGATTTGTTAAGGAATTCGTAGACGATTACTCTTTTCTCTTTCTTTAGTCGTATCTTCTATTAGATTTGTTGAATAATAATAGTCTTTTGTTTCCCATCTATGTGCATACGATCACATTGAGTGAAACGATTAGGTTAATATACTTCTCTAAAGATGTTTGAGTGGCATCCTTTTGCATTTATAATGAGTTAATTATACTCGAATCATCTTATAAGAAGTTAATTGTACTTGACTTATCTTTCAACTCAATATAGAACGACTCCGTAACTCTTAATGTATCAATTATCGTAAACAATAACCAAGTAAAACTTGTTAGAACTCTTACTTATGTGTTTTACAACTGGAAACACACAACTTGTAACTATACTTAGTGGATTTGTTAAGGAATTCGTAGACGATTACTCTTTTCTCTTTCTTTAGTCGTATCTTCTATTAGATTTGTTGAATAATAATAGTCTTTTGTTTCCCATCTATGTGCATACGATCACATTGAGTGAAACGATTAGGTTAATATACTTCTCTAAAGATGTTTGAGTGGCATCCTTTTGCATTTATAATGAGTTAATTATACTCGAATCATCTTATAAGAAGTTAATTGTACTTGACTTATCTTTCAACTCAATATAGAACGACTCCGTAACTCTTAATGTATCAATTATCGTAAACAATAACCAAGTAAAACTTGTTAGAACTCTTACTTATGTGTTTTACAACTGGAAACACACAACTTGTAACTATACTTAGTGGATTTGTTAAGGAATTCGTAGACGATTACTCTTTTCTCTTTCTTTAGTCGTATCTTCTATTAGATTTGTTGAATAATAATAGTCTTTTGTTTCCCATCTATGTGCATACGATCACATTGAGTGAAACGATTAGGTTAATATACTTCTCTAAAGATGTTTGAGTGGCATCCTTTTGCATTTATAATGAGTTAATTATACTCGAATCATCTTATAAGAAGTTAATTGTACTTGACTTATCTTTCAACTCAATATAGAACGACTCCGTAACTCTTAATGTATCAATTATCGTAAACAATAACCAAGTAAAACTTGTTAGAACTCTTACTTATGTGTTTTACAACTGGAAACACACAACTTGTAACTATACTTAGTGGATTTGTTAAGGAATTCGTAGACGATTACTCTTTTCTCTTTCTTTAGTCGTATCTTCTATTAGATTTGTTGAATAATAATAGTCTTTTGTTTCCCATCTATGTGCATACGATCACATTGAGTGAAACGATTAGGTTAATATACTTCTCTAAAGATGTTTGAGTGGCATCCTTTTGCATTTATAATGAGTTAATTATACTCGAATCATCTTATAAGAAGTTAATTGTACTTGACTTATCTTTCAACTCAATATAGAACGACTCCGTAACTCTTAATGTATCAATTATCGTAAACAATAACCAAGTAAAACTTGTTAGAACTCTTACTTATGTGTTTTACAACTGGAAACACACAACTTGTAACTATACTTAGTGGATTTGTTAAGGAATTCGTAGACGATTACTCTTTTCTCTTTCTTTAGTCGTATCTTCTATTAGATTTGTTGAATAATAATAGTCTTTTGTTTCCCATCTATGTGCATACGATCACATTGAGTGAAACGATTAGGTTAATATACTTCTCTAAAGATGTTTGAGTGGCATCCTTTTGCATTTATAATGAGTTAATTATACTCGAATCATCTTATAAGAAGTTAATTGTACTTGACTTATCTTTCAACTCAATATAGAACGACTCCGTAACTCTTAATGTATCAATTATCGTAAACAATAACCAAGTAAAACTTGTTAGAACTCTTACTTATGTGTTTTACAACTGGAAACACACAACTTGTAACTATACTTAGTGGATTTGTTAAGGAATTCGTAGACGATTACTCTTTTCTCTTTCTTTAGTCGTATCTTCTATTAGATTTGTTGAATAATAATAGTCTTTTGTTTCCCATCTATGTGCATACGATCACATTGAGTGAAACGATTAGGTTAATATACTTCTCTAAAGATGTTTGAGTGGCATCCTTTTGCATTTATAATGAGTTAATTATACTCGAATCATCTTATAAGAAGTTAATTGTACTTGACTTATCTTTCAACTCAATATAGAACGACTCCGTAACTCTTAATGTATCAATTATCGTAAACAATAACCAAGTAAAACTTGTTAGAACTCTTACTTATGTGTTTTACAACTGGAAACACACAACTTGTAACTATACTTAGTGGATTTGTTAAGGAATTCGTAGACGATTACTCTTTTCTCTTTCTTTAGTCGTATCTTCTATTAGATTTGTTGAATAATAATAGTCTTTTGTTTCCCATCTATGTGCATACGATCACATTGAGTGAAACGATTAGGTTAATATACTTCTCTAAAGATGTTTGAGTGGCATCCTTTTGCATTTATAATGAGTTAATTATACTCGAATCATCTTATAAGAAGTTAATTGTACTTGACTTATCTTTCAACTCAATATAGAACGACTCCGTAACTCTTAATGTATCAATTATCGTAAACAATAACCAAGTAAAACTTGTTAGAACTCTTACTTATGTGTTTTACAACTGGAAACACACAACTTGTAACTATACTTAGTGGATTTGTTAAGGAATTCGTAGACGATTACTCTTTTCTCTTTCTTTAGTCGTATCTTCTATTAGATTTGTTGAATAATAATAGTCTTTTGTTTCCCATCTATGTGCATACGATCACATTGAGTGAAACGATTAGGTTAATATACTTCTCTAAAGATGTTTGAGTGGCATCCTTTTGCATTTATAATGAGTTAATTATACTCGAATCATCTTATAAGAAGTTAATTGTACTTGACTTATCTTTCAACTCAATATAGAACGACTCCGTAACTCTTAATGTATCAATTATCGTAAACAATAACCAAGTAAAACTTGTTAGAACTCTTACTTATGTGTTTTACAACTGGAAACACACAACTTGTAACTATACTTAGTGGATTTGTTAAGGAATTCGTAGACGATTACTCTTTTCTCTTTCTTTAGTCGTATCTTCTATTAGATTTGTTGAATAATAATAGTCTTTTGTTTCCCATCTATGTGCATACGATCACATTGAGTGAAACGATTAGGTTAATATACTTCTCTAAAGATGTTTGAGTGGCATCCTTTTGCATTTATAATGAGTTAATTATACTCGAATCATCTTATAAGAAGTTAATTGTACTTGACTTATCTTTCAACTCAATATAGAACGACTCCGTAACTCTTAATGTATCAATTATCGTAAACAATAACCAAGTAAAACTTGTTAGAACTCTTACTTATGTGTTTTACAACTGGAAACACACAACTTGTAACTATACTTAGTGGATTTGTTAAGGAATTCGTAGACGATTACTCTTTTCTCTTTCTTTAGTCGTATCTTCTATTAGATTTGTTGAATAATAATAGTCTTTTGTTTCCCATCTATGTGCATACGATCACATTGAGTGAAACGATTAGGTTAATATACTTCTCTAAAGATGTTTGAGTGGCATCCTTTTGCATTTATAATGAGTTAATTATACTCGAATCATCTTATAAGAAGTTAATTGTACTTGACTTATCTTTCAACTCAATATAGAACGACTCCGTAACTCTTAATGTATCAATTATCGTAAACAATAACCAAGTAAAACTTGTTAGAACTCTTACTTATGTGTTTTACAACTGGAAACACACAACTTGTAACTATACTTAGTGGATTTGTTAAGGAATTCGTAGACGATTACTCTTTTCTCTTTCTTTAGTCGTATCTTCTATTAGATTTGTTGAATAATAATAGTCTTTTGTTTCCCATCTATGTGCATACGATCACATTGAGTGAAACGATTAGGTTAATATACTTCTCTAAAGATGTTTGAGTGGCATCCTTTTGCATTTATAATGAGTTAATTATACTCGAATCATCTTATAAGAAGTTAATTGTACTTGACTTATCTTTCAACTCAATATAGAACGACTCCGTAACTCTTAATGTATCAATTATCGTAAACAATAACCAAGTAAAACTTGTTAGAACTCTTACTTATGTGTTTTACAACTGGAAACACACAACTTGTAACTATACTTAGTGGATTTGTTAAGGAATTCGTAGACGATTACTCTTTTCTCTTTCTTTAGTCGTATCTTCTATTAGATTTGTTGAATAATAATAGTCTTTTGTTTCCCATCTATGTGCATACGATCACATTGAGTGAAACGATTAGGTTAATATACTTCTCTAAAGATGTTTGAGTGGCATCCTTTTGCATTTATAATGAGTTAATTATACTCGAATCATCTTATAAGAAGTTAATTGTACTTGACTTATCTTTCAACTCAATATAGAACGACTCCGTAACTCTTAATGTATCAATTATCGTAAACAATAACCAAGTAAAACTTGTTAGAACTCTTACTTATGTGTTTTACAACTGGAAACACACAACTTGTAACTATACTTAGTGGATTTGTTAAGGAATTCGTAGACGATTACTCTTTTCTCTTTCTTTAGTCGTATCTTCTATTAGATTTGTTGAATAATAATAGTCTTTTGTTTCCCATCTATGTGCATACGATCACATTGAGTGAAACGATTAGGTTAATATACTTCTCTAAAGATGTTTGAGTGGCATCCTTTTGCATTTATAATGAGTTAATTATACTCGAATCATCTTATAAGAAGTTAATTGTACTTGACTTATCTTTCAACTCAATATAGAACGACTCCGTAACTCTTAATGTATCAATTATCGTAAACAATAACCAAGTAAAACTTGTTAGAACTCTTACTTATGTGTTTTACAACTGGAAACACACAACTTGTAACTATACTTAGTGGATTTGTTAAGGAATTCGTAGACGATTACTCTTTTCTCTTTCTTTAGTCGTATCTTCTATTAGATTTGTTGAATAATAATAGTCTTTTGTTTCCCATCTATGTGCATACGATCACATTGAGTGAAACGATTAGGTTAATATACTTCTCTAAAGATGTTTGAGTGGCATCCTTTTGCATTTATAATGAGTTAATTATACTCGAATCATCTTATAAGAAGTTAATTGTACTTGACTTATCTTTCAACTCAATATAGAACGACTCCGTAACTCTTAATGTATCAATTATCGTAAACAATAACCAAGTAAAACTTGTTAGAACTCTTACTTATGTGTTTTACAACTGGAAACACACAACTTGTAACTATACTTAGTGGATTTGTTAAGGAATTCGTAGACGATTACTCTTTTCTCTTTCTTTAGTCGTATCTTCTATTAGATTTGTTGAATAATAATAGTCTTTTGTTTCCCATCTATGTGCATACGATCACATTGAGTGAAACGATTAGGTTAATATACTTCTCTAAAGATGTTTGAGTGGCATCCTTTTGCATTTATAATGAGTTAATTATACTCGAATCATCTTATAAGAAGTTAATTGTACTTGACTTATCTTTCAACTCAATATAGAACGACTCCGTAACTCTTAATGTATCAATTATCGTAAACAATAACCAAGTAAAACTTGTTAGAACTCTTACTTATGTGTTTTACAACTGGAAACACACAACTTGTAACTATACTTAGTGGATTTGTTAAGGAATTCGTAGACGATTACTCTTTTCTCTTTCTTTAGTCGTATCTTCTATTAGATTTGTTGAATAATAATAGTCTTTTGTTTCCCATCTATGTGCATACGATCACATTGAGTGAAACGATTAGGTTAATATACTTCTCTAAAGATGTTTGAGTGGCATCCTTTTGCATTTATAATGAGTTAATTATACTCGAATCATCTTATAAGAAGTTAATTGTACTTGACTTATCTTTCAACTCAATATAGAACGACTCCGTAACTCTTAATGTATCAATTATCGTAAACAATAACCAAGTAAAACTTGTTAGAACTCTTACTTATGTGTTTTACAACTGGAAACACACAACTTGTAACTATACTTAGTGGATTTGTTAAGGAATTCGTAGACGATTACTCTTTTCTCTTTCTTTAGTCGTATCTTCTATTAGATTTGTTGAATAATAATAGTCTTTTGTTTCCCATCTATGTGCATACGATCACATTGAGTGAAACGATTAGGTTAATATACTTCTCTAAAGATGTTTGAGTGGCATCCTTTTGCATTTATAATGAGTTAATTATACTCGAATCATCTTATAAGAAGTTAATTGTACTTGACTTATCTTTCAACTCAATATAGAACGACTCCGTAACTCTTAATGTATCAATTATCGTAAACAATAACCAAGTAAAACTTGTTAGAACTCTTACTTATGTGTTTTACAACTGGAAACACACAACTTGTAACTATACTTAGTGGATTTGTTAAGGAATTCGTAGACGATTACTCTTTTCTCTTTCTTTAGTCGTATCTTCTATTAGATTTGTTGAATAATAATAGTCTTTTGTTTCCCATCTATGTGCATACGATCACATTGAGTGAAACGATTAGGTTAATATACTTCTCTAAAGATGTTTGAGTGGCATCCTTTTGCATTTATAATGAGTTAATTATACTCGAATCATCTTATAAGAAGTTAATTGTACTTGACTTATCTTTCAACTCAATATAGAACGACTCCGTAACTCTTAATGTATCAATTATCGTAAACAATAACCAAGTAAAACTTGTTAGAACTCTTACTTATGTGTTTTACAACTGGAAACACACAACTTGTAACTATACTTAGTGGATTTGTTAAGGAATTCGTAGACGATTACTCTTTTCTCTTTCTTTAGTCGTATCTTCTATTAGATTTGTTGAATAATAATAGTCTTTTGTTTCCCATCTATGTGCATACGATCACATTGAGTGAAACGATTAGGTTAATATACTTCTCTAAAGATGTTTGAGTGGCATCCTTTTGCATTTATAATGAGTTAATTATACTCGAATCATCTTATAAGAAGTTAATTGTACTTGACTTATCTTTCAACTCAATATAGAACGACTCCGTAACTCTTAATGTATCAATTATCGTAAACAATAACCAAGTAAAACTTGTTAGAACTCTTACTTATGTGTTTTACAACTGGAAACACACAACTTGTAACTATACTTAGTGGATTTGTTAAGGAATTCGTAGACGATTACTCTTTTCTCTTTCTTTAGTCGTATCTTCTATTAGATTTGTTGAATAATAATAGTCTTTTGTTTCCCATCTATGTGCATACGATCACATTGAGTGAAACGATTAGGTTAATATACTTCTCTAAAGATGTTTGAGTGGCATCCTTTTGCATTTATAATGAGTTAATTATACTCGAATCATCTTATAAGAAGTTAATTGTACTTGACTTATCTTTCAACTCAATATAGAACGACTCCGTAACTCTTAATGTATCAATTATCGTAAACAATAACCAAGTAAAACTTGTTAGAACTCTTACTTATGTGTTTTACAACTGGAAACACACAACTTGTAACTATACTTAGTGGATTTGTTAAGGAATTCGTAGACGATTACTCTTTTCTCTTTCTTTAGTCGTATCTTCTATTAGATTTGTTGAATAATAATAGTCTTTTGTTTCCCATCTATGTGCATACGATCACATTGAGTGAAACGATTAGGTTAATATACTTCTCTAAAGATGTTTGAGTGGCATCCTTTTGCATTTATAATGAGTTAATTATACTCGAATCATCTTATAAGAAGTTAATTGTACTTGACTTATCTTTCAACTCAATATAGAACGACTCCGTAACTCTTAATGTATCAATTATCGTAAACAATAACCAAGTAAAACTTGTTAGAACTCTTACTTATGTGTTTTACAACTGGAAACACACAACTTGTAACTATACTTAGTGGATTTGTTAAGGAATTCGTAGACGATTACTCTTTTCTCTTTCTTTAGTCGTATCTTCTATTAGATTTGTTGAATAATAATAGTCTTTTGTTTCCCATCTATGTGCATACGATCACATTGAGTGAAACGATTAGGTTAATATACTTCTCTAAAGATGTTTGAGTGGCATCCTTTTGCATTTATAATGAGTTAATTATACTCGAATCATCTTATAAGAAGTTAATTGTACTTGACTTATCTTTCAACTCAATATAGAACGACTCCGTAACTCTTAATGTATCAATTATCGTAAACAATAACCAAGTAAAACTTGTTAGAACTCTTACTTATGTGTTTTACAACTGGAAACACACAACTTGTAACTATACTTAGTGGATTTGTTAAGGAATTCGTAGACGATTACTCTTTTCTCTTTCTTTAGTCGTATCTTCTATTAGATTTGTTGAATAATAATAGTCTTTTGTTTCCCATCTATGTGCATACGATCACATTGAGTGAAACGATTAGGTTAATATACTTCTCTAAAGATGTTTGAGTGGCATCCTTTTGCATTTATAATGAGTTAATTATACTCGAATCATCTTATAAGAAGTTAATTGTACTTGACTTATCTTTCAACTCAATATAGAACGACTCCGTAACTCTTAATGTATCAATTATCGTAAACAATAACCAAGTAAAACTTGTTAGAACTCTTACTTATGTGTTTTACAACTGGAAACACACAACTTGTAACTATACTTAGTGGATTTGTTAAGGAATTCGTAGACGATTACTCTTTTCTCTTTCTTTAGTCGTATCTTCTATTAGATTTGTTGAATAATAATAGTCTTTTGTTTCCCATCTATGTGCATACGATCACATTGAGTGAAACGATTAGGTTAATATACTTCTCTAAAGATGTTTGAGTGGCATCCTTTTGCATTTATAATGAGTTAATTATACTCGAATCATCTTATAAGAAGTTAATTGTACTTGACTTATCTTTCAACTCAATATAGAACGACTCCGTAACTCTTAATGTATCAATTATCGTAAACAATAACCAAGTAAAACTTGTTAGAACTCTTACTTATGTGTTTTACAACTGGAAACACACAACTTGTAACTATACTTAGTGGATTTGTTAAGGAATTCGTAGACGATTACTCTTTTCTCTTTCTTTAGTCGTATCTTCTATTAGATTTGTTGAATAATAATAGTCTTTTGTTTCCCATCTATGTGCATACGATCACATTGAGTGAAACGATTAGGTTAATATACTTCTCTAAAGATGTTTGAGTGGCATCCTTTTGCATTTATAATGAGTTAATTATACTCGAATCATCTTATAAGAAGTTAATTGTACTTGACTTATCTTTCAACTCAATATAGAACGACTCCGTAACTCTTAATGTATCAATTATCGTAAACAATAACCAAGTAAAACTTGTTAGAACTCTTACTTATGTGTTTTACAACTGGAAACACACAACTTGTAACTATACTTAGTGGATTTGTTAAGGAATTCGTAGACGATTACTCTTTTCTCTTTCTTTAGTCGTATCTTCTATTAGATTTGTTGAATAATAATAGTCTTTTGTTTCCCATCTATGTGCATACGATCACATTGAGTGAAACGATTAGGTTAATATACTTCTCTAAAGATGTTTGAGTGGCATCCTTTTGCATTTATAATGAGTTAATTATACTCGAATCATCTTATAAGAAGTTAATTGTACTTGACTTATCTTTCAACTCAATATAGAACGACTCCGTAACTCTTAATGTATCAATTATCGTAAACAATAACCAAGTAAAACTTGTTAGAACTCTTACTTATGTGTTTTACAACTGGAAACACACAACTTGTAACTATACTTAGTGGATTTGTTAAGGAATTCGTAGACGATTACTCTTTTCTCTTTCTTTAGTCGTATCTTCTATTAGATTTGTTGAATAATAATAGTCTTTTGTTTCCCATCTATGTGCATACGATCACATTGAGTGAAACGATTAGGTTAATATACTTCTCTAAAGATGTTTGAGTGGCATCCTTTTGCATTTATAATGAGTTAATTATACTCGAATCATCTTATAAGAAGTTAATTGTACTTGACTTATCTTTCAACTCAATATAGAACGACTCCGTAACTCTTAATGTATCAATTATCGTAAACAATAACCAAGTAAAACTTGTTAGAACTCTTACTTATGTGTTTTACAACTGGAAACACACAACTTGTAACTATACTTAGTGGATTTGTTAAGGAATTCGTAGACGATTACTCTTTTCTCTTTCTTTAGTCGTATCTTCTATTAGATTTGTTGAATAATAATAGTCTTTTGTTTCCCATCTATGTGCATACGATCACATTGAGTGAAACGATTAGGTTAATATACTTCTCTAAAGATGTTTGAGTGGCATCCTTTTGCATTTATAATGAGTTAATTATACTCGAATCATCTTATAAGAAGTTAATTGTACTTGACTTATCTTTCAACTCAATATAGAACGACTCCGTAACTCTTAATGTATCAATTATCGTAAACAATAACCAAGTAAAACTTGTTAGAACTCTTACTTATGTGTTTTACAACTGGAAACACACAACTTGTAACTATACTTAGTGGATTTGTTAAGGAATTCGTAGACGATTACTCTTTTCTCTTTCTTTAGTCGTATCTTCTATTAGATTTGTTGAATAATAATAGTCTTTTGTTTCCCATCTATGTGCATACGATCACATTGAGTGAAACGATTAGGTTAATATACTTCTCTAAAGATGTTTGAGTGGCATCCTTTTGCATTTATAATGAGTTAATTATACTCGAATCATCTTATAAGAAGTTAATTGTACTTGACTTATCTTTCAACTCAATATAGAACGACTCCGTAACTCTTAATGTATCAATTATCGTAAACAATAACCAAGTAAAACTTGTTAGAACTCTTACTTATGTGTTTTACAACTGGAAACACACAACTTGTAACTATACTTAGTGGATTTGTTAAGGAATTCGTAGACGATTACTCTTTTCTCTTTCTTTAGTCGTATCTTCTATTAGATTTGTTGAATAATAATAGTCTTTTGTTTCCCATCTATGTGCATACGATCACATTGAGTGAAACGATTAGGTTAATATACTTCTCTAAAGATGTTTGAGTGGCATCCTTTTGCATTTATAATGAGTTAATTATACTCGAATCATCTTATAAGAAGTTAATTGTACTTGACTTATCTTTCAACTCAATATAGAACGACTCCGTAACTCTTAATGTATCAATTATCGTAAACAATAACCAAGTAAAACTTGTTAGAACTCTTACTTATGTGTTTTACAACTGGAAACACACAACTTGTAACTATACTTAGTGGATTTGTTAAGGAATTCGTAGACGATTACTCTTTTCTCTTTCTTTAGTCGTATCTTCTATTAGATTTGTTGAATAATAATAGTCTTTTGTTTCCCATCTATGTGCATACGATCACATTGAGTGAAACGATTAGGTTAATATACTTCTCTAAAGATGTTTGAGTGGCATCCTTTTGCATTTATAATGAGTTAATTATACTCGAATCATCTTATAAGAAGTTAATTGTACTTGACTTATCTTTCAACTCAATATAGAACGACTCCGTAACTCTTAATGTATCAATTATCGTAAACAATAACCAAGTAAAACTTGTTAGAACTCTTACTTATGTGTTTTACAACTGGAAACACACAACTTGTAACTATACTTAGTGGATTTGTTAAGGAATTCGTAGACGATTACTCTTTTCTCTTTCTTTAGTCGTATCTTCTATTAGATTTGTTGAATAATAATAGTCTTTTGTTTCCCATCTATGTGCATACGATCACATTGAGTGAAACGATTAGGTTAATATACTTCTCTAAAGATGTTTGAGTGGCATCCTTTTGCATTTATAATGAGTTAATTATACTCGAATCATCTTATAAGAAGTTAATTGTACTTGACTTATCTTTCAACTCAATATAGAACGACTCCGTAACTCTTAATGTATCAATTATCGTAAACAATAACCAAGTAAAACTTGTTAGAACTCTTACTTATGTGTTTTACAACTGGAAACACACAACTTGTAACTATACTTAGTGGATTTGTTAAGGAATTCGTAGACGATTACTCTTTTCTCTTTCTTTAGTCGTATCTTCTATTAGATTTGTTGAATAATAATAGTCTTTTGTTTCCCATCTATGTGCATACGATCACATTGAGTGAAACGATTAGGTTAATATACTTCTCTAAAGATGTTTGAGTGGCATCCTTTTGCATTTATAATGAGTTAATTATACTCGAATCATCTTATAAGAAGTTAATTGTACTTGACTTATCTTTCAACTCAATATAGAACGACTCCGTAACTCTTAATGTATCAATTATCGTAAACAATAACCAAGTAAAACTTGTTAGAACTCTTACTTATGTGTTTTACAACTGGAAACACACAACTTGTAACTATACTTAGTGGATTTGTTAAGGAATTCGTAGACGATTACTCTTTTCTCTTTCTTTAGTCGTATCTTCTATTAGATTTGTTGAATAATAATAGTCTTTTGTTTCCCATCTATGTGCATACGATCACATTGAGTGAAACGATTAGGTTAATATACTTCTCTAAAGATGTTTGAGTGGCATCCTTTTGCATTTATAATGAGTTAATTATACTCGAATCATCTTATAAGAAGTTAATTGTACTTGACTTATCTTTCAACTCAATATAGAACGACTCCGTAACTCTTAATGTATCAATTATCGTAAACAATAACCAAGTAAAACTTGTTAGAACTCTTACTTATGTGTTTTACAACTGGAAACACACAACTTGTAACTATACTTAGTGGATTTGTTAAGGAATTCGTAGACGATTACTCTTTTCTCTTTCTTTAGTCGTATCTTCTATTAGATTTGTTGAATAATAATAGTCTTTTGTTTCCCATCTATGTGCATACGATCACATTGAGTGAAACGATTAGGTTAATATACTTCTCTAAAGATGTTTGAGTGGCATCCTTTTGCATTTATAATGAGTTAATTATACTCGAATCATCTTATAAGAAGTTAATTGTACTTGACTTATCTTTCAACTCAATATAGAACGACTCCGTAACTCTTAATGTATCAATTATCGTAAACAATAACCAAGTAAAACTTGTTAGAACTCTTACTTATGTGTTTTACAACTGGAAACACACAACTTGTAACTATACTTAGTGGATTTGTTAAGGAATTCGTAGACGATTACTCTTTTCTCTTTCTTTAGTCGTATCTTCTATTAGATTTGTTGAATAATAATAGTCTTTTGTTTCCCATCTATGTGCATACGATCACATTGAGTGAAACGATTAGGTTAATATACTTCTCTAAAGATGTTTGAGTGGCATCCTTTTGCATTTATAATGAGTTAATTATACTCGAATCATCTTATAAGAAGTTAATTGTACTTGACTTATCTTTCAACTCAATATAGAACGACTCCGTAACTCTTAATGTATCAATTATCGTAAACAATAACCAAGTAAAACTTGTTAGAACTCTTACTTATGTGTTTTACAACTGGAAACACACAACTTGTAACTATACTTAGTGGATTTGTTAAGGAATTCGTAGACGATTACTCTTTTCTCTTTCTTTAGTCGTATCTTCTATTAGATTTGTTGAATAATAATAGTCTTTTGTTTCCCATCTATGTGCATACGATCACATTGAGTGAAACGATTAGGTTAATATACTTCTCTAAAGATGTTTGAGTGGCATCCTTTTGCATTTATAATGAGTTAATTATACTCGAATCATCTTATAAGAAGTTAATTGTACTTGACTTATCTTTCAACTCAATATAGAACGACTCCGTAACTCTTAATGTATCAATTATCGTAAACAATAACCAAGTAAAACTTGTTAGAACTCTTACTTATGTGTTTTACAACTGGAAACACACAACTTGTAACTATACTTAGTGGATTTGTTAAGGAATTCGTAGACGATTACTCTTTTCTCTTTCTTTAGTCGTATCTTCTATTAGATTTGTTGAATAATAATAGTCTTTTGTTTCCCATCTATGTGCATACGATCACATTGAGTGAAACGATTAGGTTAATATACTTCTCTAAAGATGTTTGAGTGGCATCCTTTTGCATTTATAATGAGTTAATTATACTCGAATCATCTTATAAGAAGTTAATTGTACTTGACTTATCTTTCAACTCAATATAGAACGACTCCGTAACTCTTAATGTATCAATTATCGTAAACAATAACCAAGTAAAACTTGTTAGAACTCTTACTTATGTGTTTTACAACTGGAAACACACAACTTGTAACTATACTTAGTGGATTTGTTAAGGAATTCGTAGACGATTACTCTTTTCTCTTTCTTTAGTCGTATCTTCTATTAGATTTGTTGAATAATAATAGTCTTTTGTTTCCCATCTATGTGCATACGATCACATTGAGTGAAACGATTAGGTTAATATACTTCTCTAAAGATGTTTGAGTGGCATCCTTTTGCATTTATAATGAGTTAATTATACTCGAATCATCTTATAAGAAGTTAATTGTACTTGACTTATCTTTCAACTCAATATAGAACGACTCCGTAACTCTTAATGTATCAATTATCGTAAACAATAACCAAGTAAAACTTGTTAGAACTCTTACTTATGTGTTTTACAACTGGAAACACACAACTTGTAACTATACTTAGTGGATTTGTTAAGGAATTCGTAGACGATTACTCTTTTCTCTTTCTTTAGTCGTATCTTCTATTAGATTTGTTGAATAATAATAGTCTTTTGTTTCCCATCTATGTGCATACGATCACATTGAGTGAAACGATTAGGTTAATATACTTCTCTAAAGATGTTTGAGTGGCATCCTTTTGCATTTATAATGAGTTAATTATACTCGAATCATCTTATAAGAAGTTAATTGTACTTGACTTATCTTTCAACTCAATATAGAACGACTCCGTAACTCTTAATGTATCAATTATCGTAAACAATAACCAAGTAAAACTTGTTAGAACTCTTACTTATGTGTTTTACAACTGGAAACACACAACTTGTAACTATACTTAGTGGATTTGTTAAGGAATTCGTAGACGATTACTCTTTTCTCTTTCTTTAGTCGTATCTTCTATTAGATTTGTTGAATAATAATAGTCTTTTGTTTCCCATCTATGTGCATACGATCACATTGAGTGAAACGATTAGGTTAATATACTTCTCTAAAGATGTTTGAGTGGCATCCTTTTGCATTTATAATGAGTTAATTATACTCGAATCATCTTATAAGAAGTTAATTGTACTTGACTTATCTTTCAACTCAATATAGAACGACTCCGTAACTCTTAATGTATCAATTATCGTAAACAATAACCAAGTAAAACTTGTTAGAACTCTTACTTATGTGTTTTACAACTGGAAACACACAACTTGTAACTATACTTAGTGGATTTGTTAAGGAATTCGTAGACGATTACTCTTTTCTCTTTCTTTAGTCGTATCTTCTATTAGATTTGTTGAATAATAATAGTCTTTTGTTTCCCATCTATGTGCATACGATCACATTGAGTGAAACGATTAGGTTAATATACTTCTCTAAAGATGTTTGAGTGGCATCCTTTTGCATTTATAATGAGTTAATTATACTCGAATCATCTTATAAGAAGTTAATTGTACTTGACTTATCTTTCAACTCAATATAGAACGACTCCGTAACTCTTAATGTATCAATTATCGTAAACAATAACCAAGTAAAACTTGTTAGAACTCTTACTTATGTGTTTTACAACTGGAAACACACAACTTGTAACTATACTTAGTGGATTTGTTAAGGAATTCGTAGACGATTACTCTTTTCTCTTTCTTTAGTCGTATCTTCTATTAGATTTGTTGAATAATAATAGTCTTTTGTTTCCCATCTATGTGCATACGATCACATTGAGTGAAACGATTAGGTTAATATACTTCTCTAAAGATGTTTGAGTGGCATCCTTTTGCATTTATAATGAGTTAATTATACTCGAATCATCTTATAAGAAGTTAATTGTACTTGACTTATCTTTCAACTCAATATAGAACGACTCCGTAACTCTTAATGTATCAATTATCGTAAACAATAACCAAGTAAAACTTGTTAGAACTCTTACTTATGTGTTTTACAACTGGAAACACACAACTTGTAACTATACTTAGTGGATTTGTTAAGGAATTCGTAGACGATTACTCTTTTCTCTTTCTTTAGTCGTATCTTCTATTAGATTTGTTGAATAATAATAGTCTTTTGTTTCCCATCTATGTGCATACGATCACATTGAGTGAAACGATTAGGTTAATATACTTCTCTAAAGATGTTTGAGTGGCATCCTTTTGCATTTATAATGAGTTAATTATACTCGAATCATCTTATAAGAAGTTAATTGTACTTGACTTATCTTTCAACTCAATATAGAACGACTCCGTAACTCTTAATGTATCAATTATCGTAAACAATAACCAAGTAAAACTTGTTAGAACTCTTACTTATGTGTTTTACAACTGGAAACACACAACTTGTAACTATACTTAGTGGATTTGTTAAGGAATTCGTAGACGATTACTCTTTTCTCTTTCTTTAGTCGTATCTTCTATTAGATTTGTTGAATAATAATAGTCTTTTGTTTCCCATCTATGTGCATACGATCACATTGAGTGAAACGATTAGGTTAATATACTTCTCTAAAGATGTTTGAGTGGCATCCTTTTGCATTTATAATGAGTTAATTATACTCGAATCATCTTATAAGAAGTTAATTGTACTTGACTTATCTTTCAACTCAATATAGAACGACTCCGTAACTCTTAATGTATCAATTATCGTAAACAATAACCAAGTAAAACTTGTTAGAACTCTTACTTATGTGTTTTACAACTGGAAACACACAACTTGTAACTATACTTAGTGGATTTGTTAAGGAATTCGTAGACGATTACTCTTTTCTCTTTCTTTAGTCGTATCTTCTATTAGATTTGTTGAATAATAATAGTCTTTTGTTTCCCATCTATGTGCATACGATCACATTGAGTGAAACGATTAGGTTAATATACTTCTCTAAAGATGTTTGAGTGGCATCCTTTTGCATTTATAATGAGTTAATTATACTCGAATCATCTTATAAGAAGTTAATTGTACTTGACTTATCTTTCAACTCAATATAGAACGACTCCGTAACTCTTAATGTATCAATTATCGTAAACAATAACCAAGTAAAACTTGTTAGAACTCTTACTTATGTGTTTTACAACTGGAAACACACAACTTGTAACTATACTTAGTGGATTTGTTAAGGAATTCGTAGACGATTACTCTTTTCTCTTTCTTTAGTCGTATCTTCTATTAGATTTGTTGAATAATAATAGTCTTTTGTTTCCCATCTATGTGCATACGATCACATTGAGTGAAACGATTAGGTTAATATACTTCTCTAAAGATGTTTGAGTGGCATCCTTTTGCATTTATAATGAGTTAATTATACTCGAATCATCTTATAAGAAGTTAATTGTACTTGACTTATCTTTCAACTCAATATAGAACGACTCCGTAACTCTTAATGTATCAATTATCGTAAACAATAACCAAGTAAAACTTGTTAGAACTCTTACTTATGTGTTTTACAACTGGAAACACACAACTTGTAACTATACTTAGTGGATTTGTTAAGGAATTCGTAGACGATTACTCTTTTCTCTTTCTTTAGTCGTATCTTCTATTAGATTTGTTGAATAATAATAGTCTTTTGTTTCCCATCTATGTGCATACGATCACATTGAGTGAAACGATTAGGTTAATATACTTCTCTAAAGATGTTTGAGTGGCATCCTTTTGCATTTATAATGAGTTAATTATACTCGAATCATCTTATAAGAAGTTAATTGTACTTGACTTATCTTTCAACTCAATATAGAACGACTCCGTAACTCTTAATGTATCAATTATCGTAAACAATAACCAAGTAAAACTTGTTAGAACTCTTACTTATGTGTTTTACAACTGGAAACACACAACTTGTAACTATACTTAGTGGATTTGTTAAGGAATTCGTAGACGATTACTCTTTTCTCTTTCTTTAGTCGTATCTTCTATTAGATTTGTTGAATAATAATAGTCTTTTGTTTCCCATCTATGTGCATACGATCACATTGAGTGAAACGATTAGGTTAATATACTTCTCTAAAGATGTTTGAGTGGCATCCTTTTGCATTTATAATGAGTTAATTATACTCGAATCATCTTATAAGAAGTTAATTGTACTTGACTTATCTTTCAACTCAATATAGAACGACTCCGTAACTCTTAATGTATCAATTATCGTAAACAATAACCAAGTAAAACTTGTTAGAACTCTTACTTATGTGTTTTACAACTGGAAACACACAACTTGTAACTATACTTAGTGGATTTGTTAAGGAATTCGTAGACGATTACTCTTTTCTCTTTCTTTAGTCGTATCTTCTATTAGATTTGTTGAATAATAATAGTCTTTTGTTTCCCATCTATGTGCATACGATCACATTGAGTGAAACGATTAGGTTAATATACTTCTCTAAAGATGTTTGAGTGGCATCCTTTTGCATTTATAATGAGTTAATTATACTCGAATCATCTTATAAGAAGTTAATTGTACTTGACTTATCTTTCAACTCAATATAGAACGACTCCGTAACTCTTAATGTATCAATTATCGTAAACAATAACCAAGTAAAACTTGTTAGAACTCTTACTTATGTGTTTTACAACTGGAAACACACAACTTGTAACTATACTTAGTGGATTTGTTAAGGAATTCGTAGACGATTACTCTTTTCTCTTTCTTTAGTCGTATCTTCTATTAGATTTGTTGAATAATAATAGTCTTTTGTTTCCCATCTATGTGCATACGATCACATTGAGTGAAACGATTAGGTTAATATACTTCTCTAAAGATGTTTGAGTGGCATCCTTTTGCATTTATAATGAGTTAATTATACTCGAATCATCTTATAAGAAGTTAATTGTACTTGACTTATCTTTCAACTCAATATAGAACGACTCCGTAACTCTTAATGTATCAATTATCGTAAACAATAACCAAGTAAAACTTGTTAGAACTCTTACTTATGTGTTTTACAACTGGAAACACACAACTTGTAACTATACTTAGTGGATTTGTTAAGGAATTCGTAGACGATTACTCTTTTCTCTTTCTTTAGTCGTATCTTCTATTAGATTTGTTGAATAATAATAGTCTTTTGTTTCCCATCTATGTGCATACGATCACATTGAGTGAAACGATTAGGTTAATATACTTCTCTAAAGATGTTTGAGTGGCATCCTTTTGCATTTATAATGAGTTAATTATACTCGAATCATCTTATAAGAGTTAATTGTACTTGACTTATCTTTCAACTCAATATAGAACGACTCCGTAACTCTTAATGTATCAATTATCGTAAACAATAACCAAGTAAAACTTGTTAGAACTCTTACTTATGTGTTTTACAACTGGAAACACACAACTTGTAACTATACTTAGTGGATTTGTTAAGGAATTCGTAGACGATTACTCTTTTCTCTTTCTTTAGTCGTATCTTCTATTAGATTTGTTGAATAATAATAGTCTTTTGTTTCCCATCTATGTGCATACGATCACATTGAGTGAAACGATTAGGTTAATATACTTCTCTAAAGATGTTTGAGTGGCATCCTTTTGCATTTATAATGAGTTAATTATACTCGAATCATCTTATAAGAAGTTAATTGTACTTGACTTATCTTTCAACTCAATATAGAACGACTCCGTAACTCTTAATGTATCAATTATCGTAAACAATAACCAAGTAAAACTTGTTAGAACTCTTACTTATGTGTTTTACAACTGGAAACACACAACTTGTAACTATACTTAGTGGATTTGTTAAGGAATTCGTAGACGATTACTCTTTTCTCTTTCTTTAGTCGTATCTTCTATTAGATTTGTTGAATAATAATAGTCTTTTGTTTCCCATCTATGTGCATACGATCACATTGAGTGAAACGATTAGGTTAATATACTTCTCTAAAGATGTTTGAGTGGCATCCTTTTGCATTTATAATGAGTTAATTATACTCGAATCATCTTATAAGAAGTTAATTGTACTTGACTTATCTTTCAACTCAATATAGAACGACTCCGTAACTCTTAATGTATCAATTATCGTAAACAATAACCAAGTAAAACTTGTTAGAACTCTTACTTATGTGTTTTACAACTGGAAACACACAACTTGTAACTATACTTAGTGGATTTGTTAAGGAATTCGTAGACGATTACTCTTTTCTCTTTCTTTAGTCGTATCTTCTATTAGATTTGTTGAATAATAATAGTCTTTTGTTTCCCATCTATGTGCATACGATCACATTGAGTGAAACGATTAGGTTAATATACTTCTCTAAAGATGTTTGAGTGGCATCCTTTTGCATTTATAATGAGTTAATTATACTCGAATCATCTTATAAGAGTTAATTGTACTTGACTTATCTTTCAACTCAATATAGAACGACTCCGTAACTCTTAATGTATCAATTATCGTAAACAATAACCAAGTAAAACTTGTTAGAACTCTTACTTATGTGTTTTACAACTGGAAACACACAACTTGTAACTATACTTAGTGGATTTGTTAAGGAATTCGTAGACGATTACTCTTTTCTCTTTCTTTAGTCGTATCTTCTATTAGATTTGTTGAATAATAATAGTCTTTTGTTTCCCATCTATGTGCATACGATCACATTGAGTGAAACGATTAGGTTAATATACTTCTCTAAAGATGTTTGAGTGGCATCCTTTTGCATTTATAATGAGTTAATTATACTCGAATCATCTTATAAGAAGTTAATTGTACTTGACTTATCTTTCAACTCAATATAGAACGACTCCGTAACTCTTAATGTATCAATTATCGTAAACAATAACCAAGTAAAACTTGTTAGAACTCTTACTTATGTGTTTTACAACTGGAAACACACAACTTGTAACTATACTTAGTGGATTTGTTAAGGAATTCGTAGACGATTACTCTTTTCTCTTTCTTTAGTCGTATCTTCTATTAGATTTGTTGAATAATAATAGTCTTTTGTTTCCCATCTATGTGCATACGATCACATTGAGTGAAACGATTAGGTTAATATACTTCTCTAAAGATGTTTGAGTGGCATCCTTTTGCATTTATAATGAGTTAATTATACTCGAATCATCTTATAAGAAGTTAATTGTACTTGACTTATCTTTCAACTCAATATAGAACGACTCCGTAACTCTTAATGTATCAATTATCGTAAACAATAACCAAGTAAAACTTGTTAGAACTCTTACTTATGTGTTTTACAACTGGAAACACACAACTTGTAACTATACTTAGTGGATTTGTTAAGGAATTCGTAGACGATTACTCTTTTCTCTTTCTTTAGTCGTATCTTCTATTAGATTTGTTGAATAATAATAGTCTTTTGTTTCCCATCTATGTGCATACGATCACATTGAGTGAAACGATTAGGTTAATATACTTCTCTAAAGATGTTTAGTGGCATCCTTTTGCATTTATAATGAGTTAATAGTACTCGAATCATCTTATAAGGAGTTAATTGTACTTGACTTATCTTTCAACTCAATATAGAACGACTCCGTAACTCTTAATGTATCAATTATCGTAAACAATAACCAAGTAAAACTTGTTAGAACTCTTACTTATGTGTTTTACAACTGGAAACACACAACTTGTAACTATACTTAGTGGATTTGTTAAGGAATTCGTAGACGATTACTCTTTTCTCTTTCTTTAGTCGTATCTTCTATTAGATTTGTTGAATAATAATAGTCTTTTGTTTCCCATCTATGTGCATACGATCACATTGAGTGAAACGATTAGGTTAATATACTTCTCTAAAGATGTTTGAGTGGCATCCTTTTGCATTTATAATGAGTTAATTATACTCGAATCATCTTATAAGAAGTTAATTGTACTTGACTTATCTTTCAACTCAATATAGAACGACTCCGTAACTCTTAATGTATCAATTATCGTAAACAATAACCAAGTAAAACTTGTTAGAACTCTTACTTATGTGTTTTACAACTGGAAACACACAACTTGTAACTATACTTAGTGGATTTGTTAAGGAATTCGTAGACGATTACTCTTTTCTCTTTCTTTAGTCGTATCTTCTATTAGATTTGTTGAATAATAATAGTCTTTTGTTTCCCATCTATGTGCATACGATCACATTGAGTGAAACGATTAGGTTAATATACTTCTCTAAAGATGTTTGAGTGGCATCCTTTTGCATTTATAATGAGTTAATTATACTCGAATCATCTTATAAGAAGTTAATTGTACTTGACTTATCTTTCAACTCAATATAGAACGACTCCGTAACTCTTAATGTATCAATTATCGTAAACAATAACCAAGTAAAACTTGTTAGAACTCTTACTTATGTGTTTTACAACTGGAAACACACAACTTGTAACTATACTTAGTGGATTTGTTAAGGAATTCGTAGACGATTACTCTTTTCTCTTTCTTTAGTCGTATCTTCTATTAGATTTGTTGAATAATAATAGTCTTTTGTTTCCCATCTATGTGCATACGATCACATTGAGTGAAACGATTAGGTTAATATACTTCTCTAAAGATGTTTGAGTGGCATCCTTTTGCATTTATAATGAGTTAATTATACTCGAATCATCTTATAAGAAGTTAATTGTACTTGACTTATCTTTCAACTCAATATAGAACGACTCCGTAACTCTTAATGTATCAATTATCGTAAACAATAACCAAGTAAAACTTGTTAGAACTCTTACTTATGTGTTTTACAACTGGAAACACACAACTTGTAACTATACTTAGTGGATTTGTTAAGGAATTCGTAGACGATTACTCTTTTCTCTTTCTTTAGTCGTATCTTCTATTAGATTTGTTGAATAATAATAGTCTTTTGTTTCCCATCTATGTGCATACGATCACATTGAGTGAAACGATTAGGTTAATATACTTCTCTAAAGATGTTTAAGTGGCATCCTTTTGCATTTATAATGAGTTAATAGTACTCGAATCATCTTATAAGAGTTAATTGTACTTGACTTATCTTTCAACTCAATATAGAACGACTCCGTAACTCTTAATGTATCAATTATCGTAAACAATAACCAAGTAAAACTTGTTAGAACTCTTACTTATGTGTTTTACAACTGGAAACACACAACTTGTAACTATACTTAGTGGATTTGTTAAGGAATTCGTAGACGATTACTCTTTTCTCTTTCTTTAGTCGTATCTTCTATTAGATTTGTTGAATAATAATAGTCTTTTGTTTCCCATCTATGTGCATACGATCACATTGAGTGAAACGATTAGGTTAATATACTTCTCTAAAGATGTTTGAGTGGCATCCTTTTGCATTTATAATGAGTTAATTATACTCGAATCATCTTATAAGAAGTTAATTGTACTTGACTTATCTTTCAACTCAATATAGAACGACTCCGTAACTCTTAATGTATCAATTATCGTAAACAATAACCAAGTAAAACTTGTTAGAACTCTTACTTATGTGTTTTACAACTGGAAACACACAACTTGTAACTATACTTAGTGGATTTGTTAAGGAATTCGTAGACGATTACTCTTTTCTCTTTCTTTAGTCGTATCTTCTATTAGATTTGTTGAATAATAATAGTCTTTTGTTTCCCATCTATGTGCATACGATCACATTGAGTGAAACGATTAGGTTAATATACTTCTCTAAAGATGTTTGAGTGGCATCCTTTTGCATTTATAATGAGTTAATTATACTCGAATCATCTTATAAGAAGTTAATTGTACTTGACTTATCTTTCAACTCAATATAGAACGACTCCGTAACTCTTAATGTATCAATTATCGTAAACAATAACCAAGTAAAACTTGTTAGAACTCTTACTTATGTGTTTTACAACTGGAAACACACAACTTGTAACTATACTTAGTGGATTTGTTAAGGAATTCGTAGACGATTACTCTTTTCTCTTTCTTTAGTCGTATCTTCTATTAGATTTGTTGAATAATAATAGTCTTTTGTTTCCCATCTATGTGCATACGATCACATTGAGTGAAACGATTAGGTTAATATACTTCTCTAAAGATGTTTTAGTGGCATCCTTTTGCATTTATAATGAGTTAATTATACTCGAATCATCTTATAAGAGTTAATTGTACTTGACTTATCTTTCAACTCAATATAGAACGACTCCGTAACTCTTAATGTATCAATTATCGTAAACAATAACCAAGTAAAACTTGTTAGAACTCTTACTTATGTGTTTTACAACTGGAAACACACAACTTGTAACTATACTTAGTGGATTTGTTAAGGAATTCGTAGACGATTACTCTTTTCTCTTTCTTTAGTCGTATCTTCTATTAGATTTGTTGAATAATAATAGTCTTTTGTTTCCCATCTATGTGCATACGATCACATTGAGTGAAACGATTAGGTTAATATACTTCTCTAAAGATGTTTGAGTGGCATCCTTTTGCATTTATAATGAGTTAATTATACTCGAATCATCTTATAAGAAGTTAATTGTACTTGACTTATCTTTCAACTCAATATAGAACGACTCCGTAACTCTTAATGTATCAATTATCGTAAACAATAACCAAGTAAAACTTGTTAGAACTCTTACTTATGTGTTTTACAACTGGAAACACACAACTTGTAACTATACTTAGTGGATTTGTTAAGGAATTCGTAGACGATTACTCTTTTCTCTTTCTTTAGTCGTATCTTCTATTAGATTTGTTGAATAATAATAGTCTTTTGTTTCCCATCTATGTGCATACGATCACATTGAGTGAAACGATTAGGTTAATATACTTCTCTAAAGATGTTTGAGTGGCATCCTTTTGCATTTATAATGAGTTAATAGTACTCGAATCATCTTATAAGAGTTAATTGTACTTGACTTATCTTTCAACTCAATATAGAACGACTCCGTAACTCTTAATGTATCAATTATCGTAAACAATAACCAAGTAAAACTTGTTAGAACTCTTACTTATGTGTTTTACAACTGGAAACACACAACTTGTAACTATACTTAGTGGATTTGTTAAGGAATTCGTAGACGATTACTCTTTTCTCTTTCTTTAGTCGTATCTTCTATTAGATTTGTTGAATAATAATAGTCTTTTGTTTCCCATCTAAGTGCATACGATCACATTGAGTGAAACGATTAGGTTAATATACTTCTCTAAAGATGTTTGAGTGGCATCCTTTTGCATTTATAATGAGTTAATTGTACTCGAATCATCTTATAAGGAGTTAATTGTACTTGACTTAACTTTCAACTCAATATAGAACGACTCCGTAACTCTTAATGTATCAATTATCGTAAACAATAACCAAGTAAAACTTGTTAGAACTCTTACTTATGTGTTTTACAACTGGAAACACACAACTTGTAACTATACTTAGTGGATTTGTTAAGGAATTCGTAGACGATTACTCTTTTCTCTTTCTTTAGTCGTATCTTCTATTAGATTTGTTGAATAATAATAGTCTTTTGTTTCCCATCTATGTGCATACGATCACATTGAGTGAAACGATTAGGTTAATATACTTCTCTAAAGATGTTTAAGTGGCATCCTTTTGCATTTATAATGAGTTAATTATACTCGAATCATCTTATAAGGAGTTAATTGTACTTGACTTATCTTTCAACTCAATATAGAACGACTCCGTAACTCTTAATGTATCAATTATCGTAAACAATAACCAAGTAAAACTTGTTAGAACTCTTACTTATGTGTTTTACAACTGGAAACACACAACTTGTAACTATACTTAGTGGATTTGTTAAGGAATTCGTAGACGATTACTCTTTTCTCTTTCTTTAGTCGTATCTTCTATTAGATTTGTTGAATAATAATAGTCTTTTGTTTCCCATCTATGTGCATACGATCACATTGAGTGAAACGATTAGGTTAATATACTTCTCTAAAGATGTTTGAGTGGCATCCTTTTGCATTTATAATGAGTTAATTATACTCGAATCATCTTATAAGAGTTAATTGTACTTGACTTATCTTTCAACTCAATATAGAACGACTCCGTAACTCTTAATGTATCAATTATCGTAAACAATAACCAAGTAAAACTTGTTAGAACTCTTACTTATGTGTTTTACAACTGGAAACACACAACTTGTAACTATACTTAGTGGATTTGTTAAGGAATTCGTAGACGATTACTCTTTTCTCTTTCTTTAGTCGTATCTTCTATTAGATTTGTTGAATAATAATAGTCTTTTGTTTCCCATCTATGTGCATACGATCACATTGAGTGAAACGATTAGGTTAATATACTTCTCTAAAGATGTTTGAGTGGCATCCTTTTGCATTTATAATGAGTTAATTATACTCGAATCATCTTATAAGAAGTTAATTGTACTTGACTTATCTTTCAACTCAATATAGAACGACTCCGTAACTCTTAATGTATCAATTATCGTAAACAATAACCAAGTAAAACTTGTTAGAACTCTTACTTATGTGTTTTACAACTGGAAACACACAACTTGTAACTATACTTAGTGGATTTGTTAAGGAATTCGTAGACGATTACTCTTTTCTCTTTCTTTAGTCGTATCTTCTATTAGATTTGTTGAATAATAAAAGTCTTTTGTTTCCCATCTATGTGCATACGATCACATTGAGTGAAACGATTAGGTTAATATACTTCTCTAAAGATGTTTAAGTGGCATCCTTTTGCATTTATAATGAGTTAATCGTACTCGAATCATCTTATAAGGAGTTAATTGTACTTGACTTATCTTTCAACTCAATATAGAACGACTCCGTAACTCTTAATGTATCAATTATCGTAAACAATAACCAAGTAAAACTTGTTAGAACTCTTACTTATGTGTTTTACAACTAGAAACACACAACTTGTAACTATACTTAGTGGATTTGTTAAGGAATTCGTAGACGATTACTCTTTTCTCTTTCTTTAGTCGTATCTTCTATTAGATTTGTTGATTAATAATAGTCTTTTGTTTCCCATCTATGTGCAAACGATCACATTGAGTGAAACGATTAGGTTAATATACTTCTCTAAAGATGTTTGAGTGGCATCCTTTTGCATTTATAATGAGTTAATTATACTCGAATCATCTTATAAGAAGTCAAGTTGGACGTGGGTTGGTGGGCTCTTTGATATCAGCCTTGATCTGCATATGAGCGCCGCGCAGCTGATTTTGCATGCGATGAACATATCCTTCAGCCCACAGCTGGGGGCGCTATGGAAGGCTGCTATTGTCTCGACCGCCTGGTGCATTTGGTTTACGAGGAATCAGGCAATTTTTGACGGGAAGTCTCCTTCGGCGGACGCTGCTCGCAGCATGATATGGACCTTTCTTAGGGAATTTGGTGGCAAGGATTCGAAGGCAATGTACAATTCTCAGTATGAGCTGCTTTGCCTTGCTCGTATTGGTGTCAGAGGCCGTCCGCGTAAGGCGCAGCAAATTATTCCTGTTCGTTGGTACCCTCCTCTTGCTGGTTGGTGGAAGGTAAATACGGATGGTTGTGCCTCAGGGGCTCCGGGACGCATCCAAGCTGGGGGCATCTTCAGAAATTGGCGAGGCTTTGCTTGCGGATGCTTCTCGTTTGGCGGAGGCGTGGGGTTTGCTTTCGACGCTGAACTTGTGGCTGCTATGTTTGCCATCGAAACTGCATTTTCGCTGAATTGGAGAAGGCTCTGGCTCGAATCTGATTCAGCCTACGTGGTCTCTCTTTTGTCTCACAGATCGTGCCAAGTTCCATGGTACCATCGCAATCGTTGGGCGAGGGTTTTGAACTTGATTGGTCAGATGGATTTTCGGGTCTCACATATCTTTCGGGAGGGCAATCAAGTGGCAGATCTCCTTTCAAAGTTGACCGTTGATTTTCAGTGGTGGAGTTCGGCTCCTTGTAATTTACTTTATCACATGTTTTTGGATTTCTCTGGTCAGTTGCATTACAGATTTGTATAAATGTCTGGCACTCTTTTTCCTTCGTATAGTTTTTTCCCATTGGGTTTTACTATGCTGAGGTTTTAATGAGGCCAGACATTCGTCTTTTTTCCTGTTTTTTCTTTGCGTTGTACGTTGGGGTTTTCCCTTTCTCTTTTTCTTTATATATATTACATGATTTAGTTAAAAAAAAAAGTTAATTGTACTTGACTTATCTTTCAACTCAATATAGAACGACTCCGTAACTCTTAATTTATCAATTATCATAAACAATAACCAAGTAAAACTTGTTAGAACTCTTACTTATGTGTTTTACAACTGGAAACACACAACTTGTAACTATACTTAGTGGATTTGTTAAGGAATTCGTAGACGATTACTCTTTTCTCTTTCTTTAGTCGTATCTTCTATTAGATTTGTTGAATAATAATAGTCTTTTTTTTCCCATCTAAGTGCTTACGATCAAATTGACTGAAACGATTAGGTTAACATACTTCTCTAAAGATGTTTAAATGGCATCCTTTTACATTTATAATGAGTTAATTATACTCGAATCATCTTATAAGAAGTTAATTGTACTTGACTTATCTTTCAACTCAATATAGAACGACTCCTTAACTTTTAATGTATCAATTATCGTAAACAATAACCAAGTAAAACTTGTTAGAACTCTTACTTATGTGTTTTACAACTAGAAACACACAACTTGTAACTATACTTAGTGGATTTGCTAAGGAATTCGTAGACGATTACTCTTTTCTCTTTCTTTAGTCGTATCTTCTATTAGATTTGTTGAATAATAATAGTCTTTTGTTTCCCATCTATGTGCAAACGATCACATTGAGTGAAACGATTAGGTTAATATACTTCTCTAAAGATGTTTGAGTGGCATCCTTTTGCATTTATAATGAGTTAATTATACTCGAATCATCTTATAAGAAGTTAATTGTACTTGACTTATCTTTCAACTCAATATAGAACGACTCCGTAACTCTTAATTTATCAATTATCATAAACAATAACCAAGTAAAACTTGTTAGAACTCTTACTTATGTGTTTTACAACTGGAAACACACAACTTGTAACTATACTTAGTGGATTTGTTAAGGAATTCGTAGACGATTACTCTTTTCTCTTTCTTTAGTCGTATCTTCTATTAATTTGTTGAATAATAATAGTCTTTTGTTTCCCATCTATGTGCATACGATCACATTGAGTGAAACGATTAGGTTAATATACTTCTCTAAAGATGTTTAAGTGGCATCCTTTTGCATTTATAATGAGTTAATCGTACTCGAATCATCTTATAAGGAGTTAATTGTACTTGACTTATCTTTCAACTCAATATAGAACGACTCCGTAACTCTTAATGTATCAATTAACGTAAACAATAACCAAGTAAAACTTGTTAGAACTCTTACTTATGTGTTTTACAACTGGAAACACACAACTTGTAACTATACTTAGTGGATTTGTTAAGGAATTCGTAGACGATTACTCTTTTCTCTTTCTTTAGTCGTATCTTCTATTAGATTTGTTGAATAATAATAGTCTTTTGTTTCCCATCTATGTGCATACGATCACATTGAGTGAAACGATTAGGTTAATATACTTCTCTAAAGATGTTTGAGTGGCATCCTTTTGCATTTATAATAAGTTAATTATACTCGAATCATCTTATAAGAAGTTAATTGTACTTGACTTATCTTTCAACTCAATATAGAACGACTCCTGTAACTCTTAATGTATCAATTATCGTAAACAATAACCAAGTAAAACTTGTTAGAACTCTTACTTATGTGTTTTACAACTGGAAACACACAACTTGTAACTATACTTAGTGGATTTGTTAAGGAATTCGTAGACGATTACTCTTTTCTCTTTCTTTAGTCGTATCTTCTATTAGATTTGTTGAATAATAATAGTCTTTTGTTTCCCATCTATGTGCATACGATCACATTGAGTGAAACGATTAGGTTAATATACTTCTCTAAAGATGTTTGAGTGGCATCCTTTTGCATTTATAATGAGTTAATTATACTCGAATCATCTTATAAGAAGTTAATTGTACTTGACTTATCTTTCAACTCAATATAGAACGACTCTGTAACTCTTAATGTATCAATTATCGTAAACAATAACCAAGTAAAACTTGTTAGAACTCTTACTTATGTGTTTTACAACTGGAAACACACAACTTGTAACTATACTTAGTGGATTTGTTAAGGAATTCGTAGACGATTACTCTTTTCTCTTTCTTTAGTCGTATCTTCTATTAGATTTGTTGAATAATAATAGTCTTTTGTTTCCCATCTATGTGCATACGATCACATTGAGTGAAACGATTAGGTTAATATACTTCTCTAAAGATGTTTGAGTGGCATCCTTTTGCATTTATAATAAGTTAATTATACTCGAATCATCTTATAAGAAGTTAATTGTACTTGACTTATCTTTCAACTCAATATAGAACGACTCCGTAACTCTTAATGTATCAATTATCATAAACAATAACCAAGTAAAACTTGTTAGAACTCTTACTTATGTGTTTTACAACTGGAAACACACAACTTGTAACTATACTTAGTGGATTTGTTAAGGAATTCGTAGACGATTACTCTTTTCTCTTTCTTTAGTCGTATCTTCTATTAGATTTGTTGAATAATAAAAGTCTTTTGTTTCCCATCTATGTGCATACGATCACATTGAGCGAAACGATTATGTTAATATACTACTCTAAAGATGTTTAAGTGGCATCCTTTTGCATTTATAATGAGTTAATCGTACTCGAATCATCTTATAAGGAGTTAATTGTACTTGACTTATCTTTCAACTCAATATAGAACGACTCCTTAACTCTTAATGTATCAATTATCGTAAACAATAACCAAGTAAAACTTGTTAGAACTCTTACTTATGTGTTTTACAACTAGAAACACACAACTTGTAACTATACTTAGTGGATTTGTTAAGGAATTCGTAGACGATTACTCTTTTCTCTTTCTTTAGTCGTATCTTCTATTAGATTTGTTGATTAATAATAGTCTTTTGTTTCCCATCTATGTGCAAACGATCACATTGAGTGAAACGATTAGGTTAATATACTTCTCTAAAGATGTTTGAGTGGCATCCTTTTGCATTTATAATGAGTTAATTATACTCGAATCATCTTATAAGAAGTTAATTGTACTTGACTTATCTTTCAACTCAATATAGAACGACTCCGTAACTCTTAATGTATCAATTATCGTAAACAATAACCAAGTAAAACTTGTTAGAACTCTTACTTATGTGTTTTACAACTGGAAACACACAACTTGTAACTATACTTAGTGGATTTGTTAAGGAATTCGTAGACGATTACTCTTTTCTCTTTCTTTAGTCGTATCTTCTATTAGATTTGTTGAATAATAATAGTCTTTTTTTTCCCATCTAAGTGCTTACGATCAAATTGACTGAAACGATTAGGTTAACATACTTCTCTAAAGATGTTTAAGTGGCATCCTTTTGCATTTATAATGAGTTAATTATACTCGAATCATCTTATAAGAAGTTAATTGTACTTGACTTATCTTTCAACTCAATATAGAACGACTCCGTAACTCTTAATGTATCAATTATCGTAAACAATAACCAAGTAAAACTTGTTAGAACTCTTACTTATGTGTTTTACAACTAGAAACACACAACTTGTAACTATACTTAGTGGATTTGCTAAGGAATTCGTAGACGATTACTCTTTTCTCTTTCTTTAGTCGTATCTTCTATTAGATTTGTTGAATAATAATAGTCTTTTGTTTCCCATCTATGTGCATACGATCACATTGAGTGAAACGATTAGGTTAATATACTTCTCTAAAGATGTTTGAGTGGCATCCTTTTGCATTTATAATGAGTTAATTATACTCGAATCATCTTATAAGAAGTTAATTGTACTTGACTTATCTTTCAACTCAATATAGAACGACTCCGTAACTCTTAATGTATCAATTATCATAAACAATAACCAAGTAAAACTTGTTAGAACTCTTACTTATGTGTTTTACAACTGGAAACACACAACTTGTAACTATACTTAGTGGATTTGTTAAGGAATTCGTAGACGATTACTCTTTTCTCTTTCTTTAGTCGTATCTTCTATTAAATTTGTTGAATAATAATAGTCTTTTGTTTCCCATCTATGTGCATACGATCACATTGAGTGAAACGATTAGGTTAATATACTTCTCTAAAGATGTTTAAGTGGCATCCTTTTGCATTTATAATGAGTTAATCGTACTCGAATCATCTTATAAGGAGTTAATTGTACTTGACTTATCTTTCAACTCAATATAGAACGACTCCGTAACTCTTAATGTATCAATTATCGTAAACAATAACCAAGTAAAACTTGTTAGAACTCTTACTTATGTGTTTTACAACTGGAAACACACAACTTGTAACTATACTTAGTGGATTTGTTAAGGAATTCATAGACGATTACTCTTTTCTCTTTCTTTAGTCGTATCTTCTATTAGATTTGTTGAATAATAATAGTCTTTTGTTTCCCATCTATGTGCAAACGATCACATTGAGTGAAACGATTAGGTTAATATACTTCTCTAAAGATGTTTGAGTGGCATCCTTTTGCATTTATAATGAGTTAATTATACTCGAATCATCTTATAAGAAGTTAATTGTACTTGACTTATCTTTCAACTCAATATAGAACGACTCCGTAACTCTTAATGTATCAATTATCGTAAACAATAACCAAGTAAAACTTGTTAGAACTCTTACTTATGTGTTTTACAACTGGAAACACACAACTTGTAACTATACTTAGTGGATTTGTTAAGGAATTCGTAGACGATTACTCTTTTCTCTTTCTTTAGTCGTATCTTCTATTAGATTTGTTGATTAATAATAGTCTTTTGTTTCCCATCTATGTGCATACGATCACATTGAGTGAAACGATTAGGTTAATATACTTCTCTAAAGATGTTTAAGTGGCATCCTTTTGCATTTATAATGAGTTAATCGTACTCGAATCATCTTATAAGGAGTTAATTGTACTTGACTTATCTTTCAACTCAATATAGAACGACTCCGTAACTCTTAATGTATCAATTAACGTAAACAATAACCAAGTAAAACTTGTTAGAACTCTTACTTATGTGTTTTACAACTGGAAACACACAACTTGTAACTATACTTAGTGGATTTGTTAAGGAATTCATAGACGATTACTCTTTTCTCTTTCTTTAGTCGTATCTTCTATTAGATTTGTTGAATAATAATAGTCTTTTGTTTCCCATCTATGTGCATACGATCACATTGAGTGAAACGATTAGGTTAATATACTTCTCTAAAGATGTTTGAGTGGCATCCTTTTGCATTTATAATGAGTTAATTATACTCGAATCATCTTATAAGAAGTTAATTGTACTTGACTTATCTTTCAACTCAATATAGAACGACTCCGTAACTCTTAATGTATCAATTATCGTAAACAATAACCAAGTAAAACTTGTTAGAACTCTTACTTATGTGTTTTACAACTGGAAACACACAACTTGTAACTATACTTAGTGGATTTGTTAAGGAATTCATAGACGATTACTCTTTTCTCTTTCTTTAGTCGTATCTTCTATTAGATTTGTTGAATAATAATAGTCTTTTGTTTCCCATCTATGTGCATACGATCACATTGAGTGAAACGATTAGGTTAATATACTTCTCTAAAGATGTTTGAGTGGCATCCTTTTGCATTTATAATGAGTTAATTATACTCGAATCATCTTATAAGAAGTTAATTGTACTTGACTTATCTTTCAACTCAATATAGAACGACTCCGTAACTCTTAATGTATCAATTATCGTAAACAATAACCAAGTAAAACTTGTTACAACACTTACTTATGTATTTTACAACTGGAAACACACAACTTGTAACTATACTTAGTGGATTTGTTAACGAATTCGTAGACGATTACTCTTTTCTCTTTCTTTAGTCGTATCTTCTATTAGATTTGTTGAATAATAATAGTCCTTTGTTTCCCATCTAAGTGCTTACGATCAAATTGACTGAATCGATTAGGTTAACATACTTCTCTAAAGATGTTTTAGTGGCATCCTTTTGCATTTATAAAGAGTTAATCGTACTCGAATCATCTTATAAGGAGTTAATTGTACTTGACTTATCTTTCAACTCAATATAGAATGACTCTGTAATTCTTAATGTATCAATTATCGTAAACAATAACCAAGTAAAACTTGTTAGAACTCTTACTTATGTGTTTTACAATTGGAAACACACAACTTGTAACTATACTTAGTGGATTTGTTAAGGAATTCGTAGACGATTACTCTTTTCTCTTTCTTTAGTCGTATCTTCTATTAGATTTGTTGAATAATAATAGTCTTTTGTTTCCCATCTAAGTGCTTACGATCAAATTGACTGAAACGTTTAGGTTAACATACTTCTCTAAAGATGTTTTAGTGGCATCCTTTTGCATTTATAAAGAGTTAATTGTACTCGAATCATCTTATAAGGAGTTAATTATACTTGACTTATCTTTCAACTCAATATAGAACGACTCCGTAACTATTAATGTATCAATTATCGTTAACAATAACCAAGTAAAACTTGTTAGAACTCTTACTTATGTGTTTTACAACTGGAAACACACAACTTGTAACTATACATAGTGGATTTGTTAAGGAATTCGTAGACGATTACTCTTTTCTCTTTCTTTAGTCGTATCTTCTATTAGATTTGTTGAATAATAAAAGTCTTTTGTTTCCCATCTATGTGCATACGATCACATTGAGTGAAACGATTATGTTAATATACTACTCTAAAGATGTTTAAGTGGCATCCTTTTGCATTTATAATGAGTTAATCGTACTCGAATCATCTTATAAGGAGTTAATTGTACTTGACTTATCTTTCAACTCAATATAGAACGACTCCTTAACTCTTAATGTATCAATTATCGTAAACAATAACCAAGTAAAACTTGTTAGAACTCTTACTTATGTGTTTTACAACTAGAAACACACAACTTGTAACTATACTTAGTGGATTTGTTAAGGAATTCGTAGACGATTTCTCTTTTCTCTTTCTTTAGTCGTATCTTCTATTAGATTTGTTGAATAATAATAGTCTTTTGTTTCCCATCTAAGTGCTTACGATCAAATTGACTGAAACGTTTAGGTTAACATACTTCTCTAAAGATGTTTTAGTGGCATCCTTTTGCATTTATAAAGAGTTAATTGTACTCGAATCATCTTATAAGGAGTTAATTATACTTGACTTATCTTTCAACTCAATATAGAACGACTCCGTAACTATTAATGTATCAATTATCGTAAACAATAACCAAGTAAAACTTGTTAGAACTCTTACTTATGTGTTTTACAACTGGAAACACACAACTTGTAACTATACATAGTGGATTTGTTAAGGAATTCGTAGACGATTACTCTTTTCTCTTTCTTTAGTCGTATCTTCTATTAGATTTGTTGAATAATAAAAGTCTTTTGTTTCCCATCTATGTGCATACGATCACATTGAGTGAAACGATTATGTTAATATACTACTCTAAAGATGTTTAAGTGGCATCCTTTTGCATTTATAATGAGTTAATCGTACTCGAATCATCTTATAAGGAGTTAATTGTACTTGACTTATCTTTCAACTCAATATAGAACGACTCCTTAACTCTTAATGTATCAATTATCGTAAACAATAACCAAGTAAAACTTGTTAGAACTCTTACTTATGTGTTTTACAACTAGAAACACACAACTTGTAACTATACTTAGTGGATTTGTTAAGGAATTCGTAGACGATTTCTCTTTTCTCTTTCTTTAGTCGTATCTTCGATTAAATTTGTTGAATAATAACAGTCTTTTGTTTCCCATCTTTGTGCATACGATCACATTGAGTGAAACGATTAGGTTAATATACTTCTCTAAAGATGTTTGAGTGGCATCCTTTTGCATTTATAATGAGTTAATTATACTCGAATCATCTTATAAGGAGTTAATTGTACTTGACTTATCTTTCAACTCAATATAGAACGACTCCGTAACTCTTAATGTATCAATTATCGTAAACAATAACCAAGTAAAACTTGTTAGAACTCTTACTTATGTGTTTTACAACTGGAAACACACAACTTGTAACTATACTTAGTGGATTTGTTAAGGAATTCGTAGACGATTACTCTTTTCTCTTTCTTTAGTCGTATCTTCTATTAGATTTGTTGATTAATAATAGTCTTTTGTTTCCCATCTATGTGCAAACGATCACATTGAGTGAAACGATTAGGTTAATATACTTCTCTAAAGATGTTTGAGTGGCATCCTTTTGCATTTATAATGAGTTAATTATACTCGAATCATCTTATAAGAAGTTAATTGTACTTGACTTATCTTTCAACTCAATATAGAACGACTCCGTAACTCTTAATGTATCAATTATCATAAACAATAACCAAGTAAAACTTGTTAGAACTCTTACTTATGTGTTTTACAACTGGAAACACACAACTTGTAACTATACTTAGTGGATTTGTTAAGGAATTCGTAGACGATTACTCTTTTCTCTTTCTTTAGTCGTATCTTCTATTAGATTTGTTGAATAATAAAAGTCTTTTGTTTCCCATCTATGTGCATACGATCACATTGAGCGAAACGATTATGTTAATATACTACTCTAAAGATGTTTAAGTGGCATCCTTTTGCATTTATAATGAGTTAATCGTACTCGAATCATCTTATAAGGAGTTAATTGTACTTGACTTATCTTTCAACTCAATATAGAACGACTCCTTAACTCTTAATGTATCAATTATCGTAAACAATAACCAAGTAAAACTTGTTAGAACTCTTACTTATGTGTTTTACAACTAGAAACACACAACTTGTAACTATACTTAGTGGATTTGTTAAGGAATTCGTAGACGATTACTCTTTTCTCTTTCTTTAGTCGTATCTTCTATTAGATTTGTTGATTAATAATAGTCTTTTGTTTCCCATCTATGTGCAAACGATCACATTGAGTGAAACGATTAGGTTAATATACTTCTCTAAAGATGTTTGAGTGGCATCCTTTTGCATTTATAATGAGTTAATTATACTCGAATCATCTTATAAGAAGTCAAGTTGGACGTGGGTTGGTGGGCTCTTTGATATCAGCCTTGATCTGCATATGAGCGCCGCGCAGCTGATTTTGCATGCGATGAACATATCCTTCAGCCCACAGCTGGGGGCGCTATGGAAGGCTGCTATTGTCTCGACCGCCTGGTGCATTTGGTTTACGAGGAATCAGGCAATTTTTGACGGGAAGTCTCCTTCGGCGGACGCTGCTCGCAGCATGATATGGACCTTTCTTAGGGAATTTGGTGGCAAGGATTCGAAGGCAATGTACAATTCTCAGTATGAGCTGCTTTGCCTTGCTCGTATTGGTGTCAGAGGCCGTCCGCGTAAGGCGCAGCAAATTATTCCTGTTCGTTGGTACCCTCCTCTTGCTGGTTGGTGGAAGGTAAATACGGATGGTTGTGCCTCAGGGGCTCCGGGACGCATCCAAGCTGGGGGCATCTTCAGAAATTGGCGAGGCTTTGCTTGCGGATGCTTCTCGTTTGGCGGAGGCGTGGGGTTTGCTTTCGACGCTGAACTTGTGGCTGCTATGTTTGCCATCGAAACTGCATTTTCGCTGAATTGGAGAAGGCTCTGGCTCGAATCTGATTCAGCCTACGTGGTCTCTCTTTTGTCTCACAGATCGTGCCAAGTTCCATGGTACCATCGCAATCGTTGGGCGAGGGTTTTGAACTTGATTGGTCAGATGGATTTTCGGGTCTCACATATCTTTCGGGAGGGCAATCAAGTGGCAGATCTCCTTTCAAAGTTGACCGTTGATTTTCAGTGGTGGAGTTCGGCTCCTTGTAATTTACTTTATCACATGTTTTTGGATTTCTCTGGTCAGTTGCATTACAGATTTGTATAAATGTCTGGCACTCTTTTTCCTTCGTATAGTTTTTTCCCATTGGGTTTTACTATGCTGAGGTTTTAATGAGGCCAGACATTCGTCTTTTTTCCTGTTTTTTCTTTGCGTTGTACGTTGGGGTTTTCCCTTTCTCTTTTTCTTTATATATATTACATGATTTAGTTAAAAAAAAAAGTTAATTGTACTTGACTTATCTTTCAACTCAATATAGAACGACTCCGTAACTCTTAATTTATCAATTATCATAAACAATAACCAAGTAAAACTTGTTAGAACTCTTACTTATGTGTTTTACAACTGGAAACACACAACTTGTAACTATACTTAGTGGATTTGTTAAGGAATTCGTAGACGATTACTCTTTTCTCTTTCTTTAGTCGTATCTTCTATTAGATTTGTTGAATAATAATAGTCTTTTTTTTCCCATCTAAGTGCTTACGATCAAATTGACTGAAACGATTAGGTTAACATACTTCTCTAAAGATGTTTAAATGGCATCCTTTTACATTTATAATGAGTTAATTATACTCGAATCATCTTATAAGAAGTTAATTGTACTTGACTTATCTTTCAACTCAATATAGAACGACTCCTTAACTTTTAATGTATCAATTATCGTAAACAATAACCAAGTAAAACTTGTTAGAACTCTTACTTATGTGTTTTACAACTAGAAACACACAACTTGTAACTATACTTAGTGGATTTGCTAAGGAATTCGTAGACGATTACTCTTTTCTCTTTCTTTAGTCGTATCTTCTATTAGATTTGTTGAATAATAATAGTCTTTTGTTTCCCATCTATGTGCAAACGATCACATTGAGTGAAACGATTAGGTTAATATACTTCTCTAAAGATGTTTGAGTGGCATCCTTTTGCATTTATAATGAGTTAATTATACTCGAATCATCTTATAAGAAGTTAATTGTACTTGACTTATCTTTCAACTCAATATAGAACGACTCCGTAACTCTTAATGTATCAATTATCGTAAACAATAACCAAGTAAAACTTGTTAGAACTCTTACTTATGTGTTTTACAACTGGAAACACACAACTTGTAACTATACTTAGTGGATTTGTTAAGGAATTCGTAGACGATTACTCTTTTCTCTTTCTTTAGTCGTATCTTCTATTAAATTTGTTGAATAATAATAGTCTTTTATTTCCCATCTATGTGCATACGATCACATTGAGTGAAACGATTAGGTTAATATACTTCTCTAAAGATGTTTAAGTGGCATCCTTTTGCATTTATAATGAGTTAATCGTACTCGAATCATCTTATAAGGAGTTAATTGTACTTGACTTATCTTTCAACTCAATATAGAACGACTCCGTAACTCTTAATGTATAAATTAACGTAAACAATAACCAAGTAAAACTTGCTAGAACTCTTACTTATGTGTTTTACAACTGGAAACACACAACTTGTAACTATACTTAGTGGATTTGTTAAGGAATTCGTAGACGATTACTCTTTTCTCTTTCTTTAGTCGTATCTTCTATTAGATTTGTTGAATAATAATAGTCTTTTGTTTCCCATCTATGTGCATACGATCACATTGAGTGAAACGATTAGGTTAATATACTTCTCTAAAGATGTTTGAGTGGCATCCTTTTGCATTTATAATAAGTTAATTATACTCGAATCATCTTATAAGAAGTTAATTGTACTTGACTTATCTTTCAACTCAATATAGAACGACTCTGTAACTCTTAATGTATCAATTATCGTAAACAATAACCAAGTAAAACTTGTTAGAACTCTTACTTATGTGTTTTACAACTGGAAACACACAACTTGTAACTATACTTAGTGGATTTGTTAAGGAATTCATAGACGATTACTCTTTTCTCTTTCTTTAGTCGTATCTTCTATTAGATTTGTTGAATAATAATAGTCTTTTGTTTCCCATCTATGTGCATACGATCACATTGAGTGAAACGATTAGGTTAATATACTTCTCTAAAGATGTTTGAGTGGCATCCTTTTGCATTTATAATAAGTTAATTATACTCGAATCATCTTATAAGAAGTTAATTGTACTTGACTTATCTTTCAACTCAATATAGAACGACTCTGTAACTCTTAATGTATCAATTATCGTAAACAATAACCAAGTAAAACTTGTTAGAACTCTTACTTATGTGTTTTACAACTGGAAACACACAACTTGTAACTATACTTAGTGGATTTGTTAAGGAATTCGTAGACGATTACTCTTTTCTCTTTCTTTAGTCGTATCTTCTATTAGATTTGTTGAATAATAATAGTCTTTTGTTTCCCATCTATGTGCATACGATCACATTGAGTGAAACGATTAGGTTAATATACTTCTCTAAAGATGTTTGAGTGGCATCCTTTTGCATTTATAATAAGTTAATTATACTCGAATCATCTTATAAGAAGTTAATTGTACTTGACTTATCTTTCAACTCAATATAGAACGACTCCGTAACTCTTAATGTATCAATTATCATAAACAATAACCAAGTAAAACTTGTTAGAACTCTTACTTATGTGTTTTACAACTGGAAACACACAACTTGTAACTATACTTAGTGGATTTGTTAAGGAATTCGTAGACGATTACTCTTTTCTCTTTCTTTAGTCGTATCTTCTATTAGATTTGTTGAATAATAAAAGTCTTTTGTTTCCCATCTATGTGCATACGATCACATTGAGCTGAAACGATTATGTTAATATACTACTCTAAAGATGTTTAAGTGGCATCCTTTTGCATTTATAATGAGTTAATCGTACTCGAATCATCTTATAAGGAGTTAATTGTACTTGACTTATCTTTCAACTCAATATAGAACGACTCCTTAACTCTTAATGTATCAATTATCGTAAACAATAACCAAGTAAAACTTGTTAGAACTCTTACTTATGTGTTTTACAACTAGAAACACACAACTTGTAACTATACTTAGTGGATTTGTTAAGGAATTCGTAGACGATTACTCTTTTCTCTTTCTTTAGTCGTATCTTCTATTAGATTTGTTGATTAATAATAGTCTTTTGTTTCCCATCTATGTGCAAACGATCACATTGAGTGAAACGATTAGGTTAATATACTTCTCTAAAGATGTTTGAGTGGCATCCTTTTGCATTTATAATGAGTTAATTATACTCGAATCATCTTATAAGAAGTTAATTGTACTTGACTTATCTTTCAACTCAATATAGAACGACTCCGTAACTCTTAATGTATCAATTATCATAAACAATAACCAAGTAAAACTTGTTAGAACTCTTACTTATGTGTTTTACAACTGGAAACACACAACTTGTAACTATACTTAGTGGATTTGTTAAGGAATTCGTAGACGATTACTCTTTTCTCTTTCTTTAGTCGTATCTTCTATTAGATTTGTTGAATAATAATAGTCTTTTGTTTCCCATCTAAGTGCTTACGATCAAATTGACTGAAACGATTAGGTTAACATACTTCTCTAAAGATGTTTAAGTGGCATCCTTTTGCATTTATAATGAGTTAATTATACTCGAATCATCTTATAAGAAGTTAATTGTACTTGACTTATCTTTCAACTCAATATAGAACGACTCCTTAACTCTTAATGTATCAATTATCGTAAACAATAACCAAGTAAAACTTGTTAGAACTCTTACTTATGTGTTTTACAACTAGAAACACACAACTTGTAACTATACTTAGTGGATTTGCTAAGGAATTCGTAGACGATTACTCTTTTCTCTTTCTTTAGTCGTATCTTCTATTAGATTTGTTGAATAATAATAGTCTTTTGTTTCCCATCTATGTGCAAACGATCACATTGAGTGAAACGATTAGGTTAATATACTTCTCTAAAGATGTTTGAGTGGCATCCTTTTGCATTTATAATGAGTTAATTATACTCGAATCATCTTATAAGAAGTTAATTGTACTTGACTTATCTTTCAACTCAATATAGAACGACTCCGTAACTCTTAATGTATCAATTATCGTAAACAATAACCAAGTAAAACTTGTTAGAACTCTTACTTATGTGTTTTACAACTGGAAACACACAACTTGTAACTATACTTAGTGGATTTGTTAAGGAATTCGTAGACGATTACTCTTTTCTCTTTCTTTAGTCGTATCTTCTATTAAATTTGTTGAATAATAATAGTCTTTTGTTTCCCATCTATGTGCATACGATCACATTGAGTGAAACGATTAGGTTAATATACTTCTCTAAAGATGTTTAAGTGGCATCCTTTTGCATTTATAATGAGTTAATCGTACTCGAATCATCTTATAAGGAGTTAATTGTACTTGACTTATCTTTCAACTCAATATAGAACGACTCCGTAACTCTTAATGTATCAATTAACGTAAACAATAACCAAGTAAAACTTGCTAGAACTCTTACTTATGTGTTTTACAACTGGAAACACACAACTTGTAACTATACTTAGTGGATTTGTTAAGGAATTCATAGACGATTACTCTTTTCTCTTTCTTTAGTCGTATCTTCTATTAGATTTGTTGAATAATAATAGTCTTTTGTTTCCCATCTATGTGCATACGATCACATTGAGTGAAACGATTAGGTTAATATACTTCTCTAAAGATGTTTGAGTGGCATCCTTTTGCATTTATAATGAGTTAATTATACTCGAATCATCTTATAAGAAGTTAATTGTACTTGACTTATCTTTCAACTCAATATAGAACGACTCCGTAACTCTTAATGTATCAATTATCGTAAACAATAACCAAGTAAAACTTGTTAGAACTCTTACTTATGTGTTTTACAACTGGAAACACACAACTTGTAACTATACTTAGTGGATTTGTTAAGGAATTCATAGACGATTACTCTTTTCTCTTTCTTTAGTCGTATCTTCTATTAGATTTGTTGAATAATAATAGTCTTTTGTTTCCCATCTATGTGCATACGATCACATTGAGTGAAACGATTAGGTTAATATACTTCTCTAAAGATGTTTGAGTGGCATCCTTTTGCATTTATAATGAGTTAATTATACTCGAATCATCTTATAAGAAGTTAATTGTACTTGACTTATCTTTCAACTCAATATAGAACGACTCCGTAACTCTTAATGTATCAATTATCGTAAACAATAACCAAGTAAAACTTGTTACAACACTTACTTATGTATTTTACAACTGGAAACACACAACTTGTAACTATACTTAGTGGATTTGTTAACGAATTCGTAGACGATTACTCTTTTCTCTTTCTTTAGTCGTATCTTCTATTAGATTTGTTGAATAATAATAGTCCTTTGTTTCCCATCTAAGTGCTTACGATCAAATTGACTGAATCGATTAGGTTAACATACTTCTCTAAAGATGTTTTAGTGGCATCCTTTTGCATTTATAAAGAGTTAATCGTACTCGAATCATCTTATAAGGAGTTAATTGTACTTGACTTATCTTTCAACTCAATATAGAATGACTCTGTAATTCTTAATGTATCAATTATCGTAAACAATAACCAAGTAAAACTTGTTAGAACTCTTACTTATGTGTTTTACAACTGGAAACACACAACTTGTAACTATACTTAGTGGATTTGTTAAGGAATTCGTAGACGATTACTCTTTTCTCTTTCTTTAGTCGTATCTTCTATTAGATTTGTTGAATAATAATAGTCTTTTGTTTCCCATCTAAGTGCTTACGATCAAATTGACTGAAACGATTAGGTTAACATACTTCTCTAAAGATGTTTTAGTGGCATCCTTTTGCATTTATAAAGAGTTAATTGTACTCGAATCATCTTATAAGGAGTTAATTGTACTTGACTTATCTTTCAACTCAATATAGAACGACTCCGTAACTATTAATGTATCAATTATCGTAAACAATAACCAAGTAAAACTTGTTAGAACTCTTACTTATGTGTTTTACAACTGGAAACACACAACTTGTAACTATACTTAGTGGATTTGTTAAGGAATTCGTAGACGATTACTCTTTTCTCTTTCTTTAGTCGTATCTTCTATTAGATTTGTTGAATAATAAAAGTCTTTTGTTTCCCATCTATGTGCATACGATCACATTGAGTGAAACGATTATGTTAATATACTACTCTAAAGATGTTTAAGTGGCATCCTTTTGCATTTATAATGAGTTAATCGTACTCGAATCATCTTATAAGGAGTTAATTGTACTTGACTTATCTTTCAACTCAATATAGAACGACTCCGTAACTCTTAATGTATCAATTATCGTAAACAATAACCAAGTAAAACTTGTTAGAACTCTTACTTATGTGTTTTACAACTGGAAACACACAACTTGTAACTATACTTAGTGGATTTGTTAAGGAATTCGTAGACGATTACTCTTTTCTCTTTCTTTAGTCGTATCTTCTATTAGATTTGTTGAATAATAATAGTCTTTTGTTTCCCATCTAAGTGCATACGATCAAATTGACTGAAACGATTAGGTTAACATACTTCTCTAAAGATGTTTTAGTGGCATCCTTTTGCATTTATAAAGAGTTAATTGTACTCGAATCATCTTATAAGGAGTTAATTGTACTTGACTTATCTTTCAACTCAATATAGAACGACTCCGTAACTCTTAATGTATCAATTATCGTAAACAATAACCAAGTAAAACTTGTTAGAACTCTTACTTATGTGTTTTACAACTGGAAACACACAACTTGTAACTATACTTAGTGGATTTGTTAAGGAATTCGTAGACGATTACTCTTTTCTCTTTCTTTAGTCGTATCTTCTATTAGATTTGTTGAATAATAAAAGTCTTTTGTTTCCCATCTATGTGCATACGATCACATTGAGTGAAACGATTATGTTAATATACTACTCTAAAGATGTTTAAGTGGCATCCTTTTGCATTTATAATGAGTTAATCGTACTCGAATCATCTTATAAGGAGTTAATTGTACTTGACTTATCTTTCAACTCAATATAGAACGACTCCGTAACTCTTAATGTATCAATTATCGTAAACAATAACCAAGTAAAACTTGTTAGAACTCTTACTTATGTGTTTTACAACTGGAAACACACAACTTGTAACTATACTTAGTGGATTTGTTAAGGAATTCGTAGACGATTACTCTTTTCTCTTTCTTTAGTCGTATCTTCTATTAGATTTGTTGAATAATAATAGTCTTTTGTTTCCCATCTATGTGCATACGATCACATTGAGTGAAACGATTAGGTTAATATACTTCTCTAAAGATGTTTGAGTGGCATCCTTTTGCATTTATAATGAGTTAATTATACTCGAATCATCTTATAAGGAGTTAATTGTACTTGACTTATCTTTCAACTCAATATAGAACGACTCCGTAACTCTTAATGTATCAATTATCGTAAACAATAACCAAGTAAAACTTGTTAGAACTCTTACTTATGTGTTTTACAACTGGAAACACACAACTTGTAACTATACTTAGTGGATTTGTTAAGGAATTCGTAGACGATTACTCTTTTCTCTTTCTTTAGTCGTATCTTCTATTAGATTTGTTGAATAATAATAGTCTTTTGTTTCCCATCTATGTGCATACGATCACATTGAGTGAAACGATTAGGTTAATATACTTCTCTAAAGATGTTTGAGTGGCATCCTTTTGCATTTATAATGAGTTAATTATACTCGAATCATCTTATAAGAAGTTAATTGTACTTGACTTATCTTTCAACTCAATATAGAACGACTCCGTAACTCTTAATGTATCAATTATCGTAAACAATAACCAAGTAAAACTTGTTAGAACTCTTACTTATGTGTTTTACAACTGGAAACACACAACTTGTAACTATACTTAGTGGATTTGTTAAGGAATTCGTAGACGATTACTCTTTTCTCTTTCTTTAGTCGTATCTTCTATTAGATTTGTTGAATAATAATAGTCTTTTGTTTCCCATCTATGTGCATACGATCACATTGAGTGAAACGATTAGGTTAATATACTTCTCTAAAGATGTTTGAGTGGCATCCTTTTGCATTTATAATGAGTTAATTATACTCGAATCGTCTTATAAGAAGTTAATTGTACTTGACTTATCTTTCAACTCAATATAGAACGACTCCGTAACTCTTAATGTATCAATTATCGTAAACAATAACCAAGTAAAACTTGTTAGAACTCTTACTTATGTGTTTTACAACTGGAAACACACAACTTGTAACTATACTTAGTGGATTTGTTAAGGAATTCGTAGACGATTACTCTTTTCTCTTTCTTTAGTCGTATCTTCTATTAGATTTGTTGAATAATAATAGTCTTTTGTTTCCCATCTAAGTGCTTACGATCAAATTGACTGAAACGATTAGGTTAACATACTTCTCTAAAGATGTTTTAGTGGCATCCTTTTGCATTTATAAAGAGTTAATTGTACTCGAATCATCTTATAAGGAGTTAATTGTACTTGACTTATCTTTCAACTCAATATAGAACGACTCCGTAACTCTTAATGTATCAATTATCGTAAACAATAACCAAGTAAAACTTGTTAGAACTCTTACTTATGTGTTTTACAACTGGAAACACACAACTTGTAACTATACTTAGTGGATTTGTTAAGGAATTCGTAGACGATTACTCTTTTCTCTTTCTTTAGTCGTATCTTCTATTAGATTTGTTGAATAATAAAAGTCTTTTGTTTCCCATCTATGTGCATACGATCACATTGAGTGAAACGATTATGTTAATATACTACTCTAAAGATGTTTAAGTGGCATCCTTTTGCATTTATAATGAGTTAATCGTACTCGAATCATCTTATAAGGAGTTAATTGTACTTGACTTATCTTTCAACTCAATATAGAACGACTCCGTAACTCTTAATGTATCAATTATCGTAAACAATAACCAAGTAAAACTTGTTAGAACTCTTACTTATGTGTTTTACAACTGGAAACACACAACTTGTAACTATACTTAGTGGATTTGTTAAGGAATTCGTAGACGATTACTCTTTTCTCTTTCTTTAGTCGTATCTTCTATTAGATTTGTTGAATAATAACAGTCTTTTGTTTCCCATCTATGTGCATACGATCACATTGAGTGAAACGATTAGGTTAATATACTTCTCTAAAGATGTTTGAGTGGCATCCTTTTGCATTTATAATGAGTTAATTATACTCGAATCATCTTATAAGGAGTTAATTGTACTTGACTTATCTTTCAACTCAATATAGAACGACTCCGTAACTCTTAATGTATCAATTATCGTAAACAATAACCAAGTAAAACTTGTTAGAACTCTTACTTATGTGTTTTACAACTGGAAACACACAACTTGTAACTATACTTAGTGGATTTGTTAAGGAATTCGTAGACGATTACTCTTTTCTCTTTCTTTAGTCGTATCTTCTATTAGATTTGTTGATTAATAATAGTCTTTTGTTTCCCATCTATGTGCAAACGATCACATTGAGTGAAACGATTAGGTTAATATACTTCTCTAAAGATGTTTGAGTGGCATCCTTTTGCATTTATAATGAGTTAATTATACTCGAATCATCTTATAAGAAGTTAATTGTACTTGACTTATCTTTCAACTCAATATAGAACGACTCCGTAACTCTTAATGTATCAATTATCGTAAACAATAACCAAGTAAAACTTGTTAGAACTCTTACTTATGTGTTTTACAACTGGAAACACACAACTTGTAACTATACTTAGTGGATTTGTTAAGGAATTCGTAGACGATTACTCTTTTCTCTTTCTTTAGTCGTATCTTCTATTAGATTTGTTGAATAATAATAGTCTTTTGTTTCCCATCTATGTGCATACGATCACATTGAGTGAAACGATTAGGTTAATATACTTCTCTAAAGATGTTTGAGTGGCATCCTTTTGCATTTATAATGAGTTAATTATACTCGAATCGTCTTATAAGAAGTTAATTGTACTTGACTTATCTTTCAACTCAATATAGAACGACTCCGTAACTCTTAATGTATCAATTATCGTAAACAATAACCAAGTAAAACTTGTTAGAACTCTTACTTATGTGTTTTACAACTGGAAACACACAACTTGTAACTATACTTAGTGGATTTGTTAAGGAATTCGTAGACGATTACTCTTTTCTCTTTCTTTAGTCGTATCTTCTATTAGATTTGTTGAATAATAATAGTCTTTTGTTTCCCATCTAAGTGCTTACGATCAAATTGACTGAAACGATTAGGTTAACATACTTCTCTAAAGATGTTTTAGTGGCATCCTTTTGCATTTATAATGAGTTAATTATACTCGAATCATCTTATAAGAAGTTAATTGTACTTGACTTATCTTTCAACTCAATATAGAACGACTCCGTAACTCTTAATGTATCAATTATCGTAAACAATAACCAAGTAAAACTTGTTAGAACTCTTACTTATGTGTTTTACAACTGGAAACACACAACTTGTAACTATACTTAGTGGATTTGTTAAGGAATTCGTAGACGATTACTCTTTTCTCTTTCTTTAGTCGTATCTTCTATTAGATTTGTTGATTAATAATAGTCTTTTGTTTCCCATCTATGTGCATACGATCATATTGAGTGAAACGATTAGGTTAATATACTTCTCTAAAGATGTTTGAGTGGCATCCTTTTGCATTTATAATGAGTTAATCGTACTCGAATCATCTTATAAGAGTTAATTGTACTTGACTTATCTTTCAACTCAATATAGAACGACTCCGTAACTCTTAATGTATCAATTATCGTAAACAATAACCAAGTAAAACTTGTTAGAACTCTTACTTATGTGTTTTACAACTGGAAACACACAACTTGTAACTATACTTAGTGGATTTGTTAAGGAATTCGTAGACGATTACTCTTTTCTCTTTCTTTAGTCGTATCTTCTATTAGATTTGTTGAATAATAATAGTCTTTTGTTTCCCATCTATGTGCATACGATCACATTGAGTGAAACGATTAGGTTAATATACTTCTCTAAAGATGTTTGAGTGGCATCCTTTTGCATTTATAATGAGTTAATTATACTCGAATCATCTTATAAGGAGTTAATTGTACTTGACTTATCTTTCAACTCAATATAGAACGACTCCGTAACTCTTAATGTATCAATTATCGTAAACAATAACCAAGTAAAACTTGTTAGAACTCTTACTTATGTGTTTTACAACTGGAAACACACAACTTGTAACTATACTTAGTGGATTTGTTAAGGAATTCGTAGACGATTACTCTTTTCTCTTTCTTTAGTCGTATCTTCTATTAGATTTGTTGATTAATAATAGTCTTTTGTTTCCCATCTATGTGCATACGATCACATTGAGTGAAACGATTAGGTTAATATACTTCTCTAAAGATGTTTGAGTGGCATCCTTTTGCATTTATAATGAGTTAATTATACTCGAATCATCTTATAAGAAGTTAATTGTACTTGACTTATCTTTCAACTCAATATAGAACGACTCCGTAACTCTTAATGTATCAATTATCGTAAACAATAACCAAGTAAAACTTGTTAGAACTCTTACTTATGTGTTTTACAACTGGAAACACACAACTTGTAACTATACTTAGTGGATTTGTTAAGGAATTCGTAGACGATTACTCTTTTCTCTTTCTTTAGTCGTATCTTCTATTAGATTTGTTGATTAATAATAGTCTTTTGTTTCCCATCTATGTGCATACGATCACATTGAGTGAAACGATTAGGTTAATATACTTCTCTAAAGATGTTTGAGTGGCATCCTTTTGCATTTATAATGAGTTAATTATACTCGAATCATCTTATAAGAAGTTAATTGTACTTGACTTATCTTTCAACTCAATATAGAACGACTCCGTAACTCTTAATGTATCAATTATCGTAAACAATAACCAAGTAAAACTTGTTAGAACTCTTACTTATGTGTTTTACAACTGGAAACACACAACTTGTAACTATACTTAGTGGATTTGTTAAGGAATTCGTAGACGATTACTCTTTTCTCTTTCTTTAGTCGTATCTTCTATTAGATTTGTTGAATAATAATAGTCTTTTGTTTCCCATCTATGTGCATACGATCACATTGAGTGAAACGATTAGGTTAATATACTTCTCTAAAGATGTTTGAGTGGCATCCTTTTGCATTTATAATGAGTTAATTATACTCGAATCATCTTATAAGAAGTTAATTGTACTTGACTTATCTTTCAACTCAATATAGAACGACTCCGTAACTCTTAATGTATCAATTATCGTAAACAATAACCAAGTAAAACTTGTTAGAACTCTTACTTATGTGTTTTACAACTGGAAACACACAACTTGTAACTATACTTAGTGGATTTGTTAAGGAATTCGTAGACGATTACTCTTTTCTCTTTCTTTAGTCGTATCTTCTATTAGATTTGTTGAATAATAATAGTCTTTTGTTTCCCATCTAAGTGCATACGATCAAATTGAGTGAAACGATTAGGTTAATATACTTCTCTAAAGATGTTTGAGTGGCATCCTTTTGCATTTATAATGAGTTAATTATACTCGAATCATCTTATAAGAAGTTAATTGTACTTGACTTATCTTTCAACTCAATATAGAACGACTCCGTAACTCTTAATGTATCAATTATCGTAAACAATAACCAAGTAAAACTTGTTAGAACTCTTACTTATGTGTTTTACAACTGGAAACACACAACTTGTAACTATACTTAGTGGATTTGTTAAGGAATTCGTAGACGATTACTCTTTTCTCTTTCTTTAGTCGTATCTTCTATTAGATTTGTTGAATAATAATAGTCTTTTGTTTCCCATCTATGTGCATACGATCACATTGAGTGAAACGATTAGGTTAATATACTTCTCTAAAGATGTTTGAGTGGCATCCTTTTGCATTTATAATGAGTTAATTATACTCGAATCATCTTATAAGAGTTAATTGTACTTGACTTATCTTTCAACTCAATATAGAACGACTCCGTAACTCTTAATGTATCAATTATCGTAAACAATAACCAAGTAAAACTTGTTAGAACTCTTACTTATGTGTTTTACAACTGGAAACACACAACTTGTAACTATACTTAGTGGATTTGTTAAGGAATTCGTAGACGATTACTCTTTTCTCTTTCTTTAGTCGTATCTTCTATTAGATTTGTTGAATAATAATAGTCTTTTGTTTCCCATCTATGTGCATACGATCACATTGAGTGAAACGATTAGGTTAATATACTTCTCTAAAGATGTTTGAGTGGCATCCTTTTGCATTTATAATGAGTTAATTATACTCGAATCATCTTATAAGAGTTAATTGTACTTGACTTATCTTTCAACTCAATATAGAACGACTCCGTAACTCTTAATGTATCAATTATCGTAAACAATAACCAAGTAAAACTTGTTAGAACTCTTACTTATGTGTTTTACAACTGGAAACACACAACTTGTAACTATACTTAGTGGATTTGTTAAGGAATTCGTAGACGATTACTCTTTTCTCTTTCTTTAGTCGTATCTTCTATTAGATTTGTTGAATAATAATAGTCTTTTGTTTCCCATCTATGTGCATACGATCACATTGAGTGAAACGATTAGGTTAATATACTTCTCTAAAGATGTTTGAGTGGCATCCTTTTGCATTTATAATGAGTTAATTATACTCGAATCATCTTATAAGAAGTTAATTGTACTTGACTTATCTTTCAACTCAATATAGAACGACTCCGTAACTCTTAATGTATCAATTATCGTAAACAATAACCAAGTAAAACTTGTTAGAACTCTTACTTATGTGTTTTACAACTGGAAACACACAACTTGTAACTATACTTAGTGGATTTGTTAAGGAATTCGTAGACGATTACTCTTTTCTCTTTCTTTAGTCGTATCTTCTATTAGATTTGTTGAATAATAATAGTCTTTTGTTTCCCATCTATGTGCATACGATCACATTGAGTGAAACGATTAGGTTAATATACTTCTCTAAAGATGTTTGAGTGGCATCCTTTTGCATTTATAATGAGTTAATTATACTCGAATCGTCTTATAAGAAGTTAATTGTACTTGACTTATCTTTCAACTCAATATAGAACGACTCCGTAACTCTTAATGTATCAATTATCGTAAACAATAACCAAGTAAAACTTGTTAGAACTCTTACTTATGTGTTTTACAACTGGAAACACACAACTTGTAACTATACTTAGTGGATTTGTTAAGGAATTCGTAGACGATTACTCTTTTCTCTTTCTTTAGTCGTATCTTCTATTAGATTTGTTGAATAATAATAGTCTTTTGTTTCCCATCTATGTGCATACGATCACATTGAGTGAAACGATTAGGTTAATATACTTCTCTAAAGATGTTTGAGTGGCATCCTTTTGCATTTATAATGAGTTAATTATACTCGAATCATCTTATAAGAAGTTAATTGTACTTGACTTATCTTTCAACTCAATATAGAACGACTCCGTAACTCTTAATGTATCAATTATCGTAAACAATAACCAAGTAAAACTTGTTAGAACTCTTACTTATGTGTTTTACAACTGGAAACACACAACTTGTAACTATACTTAGTGGATTTGTTAAGGAATTCGTAGACGATTACTCTTTTCTCTTTCTTTAGTCGTATCTTCTATTAGATTTGTTGAATAATAATAGTCTTTTGTTTCCCATCTATGTGCATACGATCACATTGAGTGAAACGATTAGGTTAATATACTTCTCTAAAGATGTTTGAGTGGCATCCTTTTGCATTTATAATGAGTTAATCGTACTCGAATCATCTTATAAGAGTTAATTGTACTTGACTTATCTTTCAACTCAATATAGAACGACTCCGTAACTCTTAATGTATCAATTATCGTAAACAATAACCAAGTAAAACTTGTTAGAACTCTTACTTATGTGTTTTACAACTGGAAACACACAACTTGTAACTATACTTAGTGGATTTGTTAAGGAATTCGTAGACGATTACTCTTTTCTCTTTCTTTAGTCGTATCTTCTATTAGATTTGTTGAATAATAATAGTCTTTTGTTTCCCATCTATGTGCATACGATCACATTGAGTGAAACGATTAGGTTAATATACTTCTCTAAAGATGTTTGAGTGGCATCCTTTTGCATTTATAATGAGTTAATTATACTCGAATCATCTTATAAGAGTTAATTGTACTTGACTTATCTTTCAACTCAATATAGAACGACTCCGTAACTCTTAATGTATCAATTATCGTAAACAATAACCAAGTAAAACTTGTTAGAACTCTTACTTATGTGTTTTACAACTGGAAACACACAACTTGTAACTATACTTAGTGGATTTGTTAAGGAATTCGTAGACGATTACTCTTTTCTCTTTCTTTAGTCGTATCTTCTATTAGATTTGTTGAATAATAATAGTCTTTTGTTTCCCATCTATGTGCATACGATCACATTGAGTGAAACGATTAGGTTAATATACTTCTCTAAAGATGTTTGAGTGGCATCCTTTTGCATTTATAATGAGTTAATTATACTCGAATCATCTTATAAGAAGTTAATTGTACTTGACTTATCTTTCAACTCAATATAGAACGACTCCGTAACTCTTAATGTATCAATTATCGTAAACAATAACCAAGTAAAACTTGTTAGAACTCTTACTTATGTGTTTTACAACTGGAAACACACAACTTGTAACTATACTTAGTGGATTTGTTAAGGAATTCGTAGACGATTACTCTTTTCTCTTTCTTTAGTCGTATCTTCTATTAGATTTGTTGAATAATAATAGTCTTTTGTTTCCCATCTATGTGCATACGATCACATTGAGTGAAACGATTAGGTTAATATACTTCTCTAAAGATGTTTGAGTGGCATCCTTTTGCATTTATAATGAGTTAATTATACTCGAATCATCTTATAAGAAGTTAATTGTACTTGACTTATCTTTCAACTCAATATAGAACGACTCCGTAACTCTTAATGTATCAATTATCGTAAACAATAACCAAGTAAAACTTGTTAGAACTCTTACTTATGTGTTTTACAACTGGAAACACACAACTTGTAACTATACTTAGTGGATTTGTTAAGGAATTCGTAGACGATTACTCTTTTCTCTTTCTTTAGTCGTATCTTCTATTAGATTTGTTGAATAATAATAGTCTTTTGTTTCCCATCTATGTGCATACGATCAAATTGAGTGAAACGATTAGGTTAATATACTTCTCTAAAGATGTTTGAGTGGCATCCTTTTGCATTTATAATGAGTTAATTATACTCGAATCATCTTATAAGAAGTTAATTGTACTTGACTTATCTTTCAACTCAATATAGAACGACTCCGTAACTCTTAATGTATCAATTATCGTAAACAATAACCAAGTAAAACTTGTTAGAACTCTTACTTATGTGTTTTACAACTGGAAACACACAACTTGTAACTATACTTAGTGGATTTGTTAAGGAATTCGTAGACGATTACTCTTTTCTCTTTCTTTAGTCGTATCTTCTATTAGATTTGTTGAATAATAATAGTCTTTTGTTTCCCATCTATGTGCATACGATCAAATTGAGTGAAACGATTAGGTTAATATACTTCTCTAAAGATGTTTGAGTGGCATCCTTTTGCATTTATAATGAGTTAATTATACTCGAATCATCTTATAAGAAGTTAATTGTACTTGACTTATCTTTCAACTCAATATAGAACGACTCCGTAACTCTTAATGTATCAATTATCGTAAACAATAACCAAGTAAAACTTGTTAGAACTCTTACTTATGTGTTTTACAACTGGAAACACACAACTTGTAACTATACTTAGTGGATTTGTTAAGGAATTCGTAGACGATTACTCTTTTCTCTTTCTTTAGTCGTATCTTCTATTAGATTTGTTGAATAATAATAGTCTTTTGTTTCCCATCTATGTGCATACGATCACATTGAGTGAAACGATTAGGTTAATATACTTCTCTAAAGATGTTTGAGTGGCATCCTTTTGCATTTATAATGAGTTAATTATACTCGAATCATCTTATAAGAAGTTAATTGTACTTGACTTATCTTTCAACTCAATATAGAACGACTCCGTAACTCTTAATGTATCAATTATCGTAAACAATAACCAAGTAAAACTTGTTAGAACTCTTACTTATGTGTTTTACAACTGGAAACACACAACTTGTAACTATACTTAGTGGATTTGTTAAGGAATTCGTAGACGATTACTCTTTTCTCTTTCTTTAGTCGTATCTTCTATTAGATTTGTTGAATAATAATAGTCTTTTGTTTCCCATCTATGTGCATACGATCACATTGAGTGAAACGATTAGGTTAATATACTTCTCTAAAGATGTTTGAGTGGCATCCTTTTGCATTTATAATGAGTTAATTATACTCGAATCATCTTATAAGAAGTTAATTGTACTTGACTTATCTTTCAACTCAATATAGAACGACTCCGTAACTCTTAATGTATCAATTATCGTAAACAATAACCAAGTAAAACTTGTTAGAACTCTTACTTATGTGTTTTACAACTGGAAACACACAACTTGTAACTATACTTAGTGGATTTGTTAAGGAATTCGTAGACGATTACTCTTTTCTCTTTCTTTAGTCGTATCTTCTATTAGATTTGTTGAATAATAATAGTCTTTTGTTTCCCATCTAAGTGCATACGATCACATTGAGTGAAACGATTAGGTTAATATACTTCTCTAAAGATGTTTGAGTGGCATCCTTTTGCATTTATAATGAGTTAATTATACTCGAATCATCTTATAAGAAGTTAATTGTACTTGACTTATCTTTCAACTCAATATAGAACGACTCCGTAACTCTTAATGTATCAATTATCGTAAACAATAACCAAGTAAAACTTGTTAGAACTCTTACTTATGTGTTTTACAACTGGAAACACACAACTTGTAACTATACTTAGTGGATTTGTTAAGGAATTCGTAGACGATTACTCTTTTCTCTTTCTTTAGTCGTATCTTCTATTAGATTTGTTGAATAATAATAGTCTTTTGTTTCCCATCTATGTGCATACGATCACATTGAGTGAAACGATTAGGTTAATATACTTCTCTAAAGATGTTTGAGTGGCATCCTTTTGCATTTATAATGAGTTAATTATACTCGAATCATCTTATAAGAAGTTAATTGTACTTGACTTATCTTTCAACTCAATATAGAACGACTCCGTAACTCTTAATGTATCAATTATCGTAAACAATAACCAAGTAAAACTTGTTAGAACTCTTACTTATGTGTTTTACAACTGGAAACACACAACTTGTAACTATACTTAGTGGATTTGTTAAGGAATTCGTAGACGATTACTCTTTTCTCTTTCTTTAGTCGTATCTTCTATTAGATTTGTTGAATAATAATAGTCTTTTGTTTCCCATCTATGTGCATACGATCACATTGAGTGAAACGATTAGGTTAATATACTTCTCTAAAGATGTTTGAGTGGCATCCTTTTGCATTTATAATGAGTTAATTATACTCGAATCATCTTATAAGAAGTTAATTGTACTTGACTTATCTTTCAACTCAATATAGAACGACTCCGTAACTCTTAATGTATCAATTATCGTAAACAATAACCAAGTAAAACTTGTTAGAACTCTTACTTATGTGTTTTACAACTGGAAACACACAACTTGTAACTATACTTAGTGGATTTGTTAAGGAATTCGTAGACGATTACTCTTTTCTCTTTCTTTAGTCGTATCTTCTATTAGATTTGTTGAATAATAATAGTCTTTTGTTTCCCATCTATGTGCATACGATCACATTGAGTGAAACGATTAGGTTAATATACTTCTCTAAAGATGTTTGAGTGGCATCCTTTTGCATTTATAATGAGTTAATTATACTCGAATCATCTTATAAGAAGTTAATTGTACTTGACTTATCTTTCAACTCAATATAGAACGACTCCGTAACTCTTAATGTATCAATTATCGTAAACAATAACCAAGTAAAACTTGTTAGAACTCTTACTTATGTGTTTTACAACTGGAAACACACAACTTGTAACTATACTTAGTGGATTTGTTAAGGAATTCGTAGACGATTACTCTTTTCTCTTTCTTTAGTCGTATCTTCTATTAGATTTGTTGAATAATAATAGTCTTTTGTTTCCCATCTATGTGCATACGATCACATTGAGTGAAACGATTAGGTTAATATACTTCTCTAAAGATGTTTGAGTGGCATCCTTTTGCATTTATAATGAGTTAATTATACTCGAATCATCTTATAAGAAGTTAATTGTACTTGACTTATCTTTCAACTCAATATAGAACGACTCCGTAACTCTTAATGTATCAATTATCGTAAACAATAACCAAGTAAAACTTGTTAGAACTCTTACTTATGTGTTTTACAACTGGAAACACACAACTTGTAACTATACTTAGTGGATTTGTTAAGGAATTCGTAGACGATTACTCTTTTCTCTTTCTTTAGTCGTATCTTCTATTAGATTTGTTGAATAATAATAGTCTTTTGTTTCCCATCTATGTGCATACGATCACATTGAGTGAAACGATTAGGTTAATATACTTCTCTAAAGATGTTTGAGTGGCATCCTTTTGCATTTATAATGAGTTAATTATACTCGAATCATCTTATAAGAAGTTAATTGTACTTGACTTATCTTTCAACTCAATATAGAACGACTCCGTAACTCTTAATGTATCAATTATCGTAAACAATAACCAAGTAAAACTTGTTAGAACTCTTACTTATGTGTTTTACAACTGGAAACACACAACTTGTAACTATACTTAGTGGATTTGTTAAGGAATTCGTAGACGATTACTCTTTTCTCTTTCTTTAGTCGTATCTTCTATTAGATTTGTTGAATAATAATAGTCTTTTGTTTCCCATCTATGTGCATACGATCACATTGAGTGAAACGATTAGGTTAATATACTTCTCTAAAGATGTTTGAGTGGCATCCTTTTGCATTTATAATGAGTTAATTATACTCGAATCATCTTATAAGAAGTTAATTGTACTTGACTTATCTTTCAACTCAATATAGAACGACTCCGTAACTCTTAATGTATCAATTATCGTAAACAATAACCAAGTAAAACTTGTTAGAACTCTTACTTATGTGTTTTACAACTGGAAACACACAACTTGTAACTATACTTAGTGGATTTGTTAAGGAATTCGTAGACGATTACTCTTTTCTCTTTCTTTAGTCGTATCTTCTATTAGATTTGTTGAATAATAATAGTCTTTTGTTTCCCATCTATGTGCATACGATCACATTGAGTGAAACGATTAGGTTAATATACTTCTCTAAAGATGTTTGAGTGGCATCCTTTTGCATTTATAATGAGTTAATTATACTCGAATCATCTTATAAGAAGTTAATTGTACTTGACTTATCTTTCAACTCAATATAGAACGACTCCGTAACTCTTAATGTATCAATTATCGTAAACAATAACCAAGTAAAACTTGTTAGAACTCTTACTTATGTGTTTTACAACTGGAAACACACAACTTGTAACTATACTTAGTGGATTTGTTAAGGAATTCGTAGACGATTACTCTTTTCTCTTTCTTTAGTCGTATCTTCTATTAGATTTGTTGAATAATAATAGTCTTTTGTTTCCCATCTATGTGCATACGATCACATTGAGTGAAACGATTAGGTTAATATACTTCTCTAAAGATGTTTGAGTGGCATCCTTTTGCATTTATAATGAGTTAATTATACTCGAATCATCTTATAAGAAGTTAATTGTACTTGACTTATCTTTCAACTCAATATAGAACGACTCCGTAACTCTTAATGTATCAATTATCGTAAACAATAACCAAGTAAAACTTGTTAGAACTCTTACTTATGTGTTTTACAACTGGAAACACACAACTTGTAACTATACTTAGTGGATTTGTTAAGGAATTCGTAGACGATTACTCTTTTCTCTTTCTTTAGTCGTATCTTCTATTAGATTTGTTGAATAATAATAGTCTTTTGTTTCCCATCTATGTGCATACGATCACATTGAGTGAAACGATTAGGTTAATATACTTCTCTAAAGATGTTTGAGTGGCATCCTTTTGCATTTATAATGAGTTAATTATACTCGAATCATCTTATAAGAAGTTAATTGTACTTGACTTATCTTTCAACTCAATATAGAACGACTCCGTAACTCTTAATGTATCAATTATCGTAAACAATAACCAAGTAAAACTTGTTAGAACTCTTACTTATGTGTTTTACAACTGGAAACACACAACTTGTAACTATACTTAGTGGATTTGTTAAGGAATTCGTAGACGATTACTCTTTTCTCTTTCTTTAGTCGTATCTTCTATTAGATTTGTTGAATAATAATAGTCTTTTGTTTCCCATCTATGTGCATACGATCACATTGAGTGAAACGATTAGGTTAATATACTTCTCTAAAGATGTTTGAGTGGCATCCTTTTGCATTTATAATGAGTTAATTATACTCGAATCATCTTATAAGAAGTTAATTGTACTTGACTTATCTTTCAACTCAATATAGAACGACTCCGTAACTCTTAATGTATCAATTATCGTAAACAATAACCAAGTAAAACTTGTTAGAACTCTTACTTATGTGTTTTACAACTGGAAACACACAACTTGTAACTATACTTAGTGGATTTGTTAAGGAATTCGTAGACGATTACTCTTTTCTCTTTCTTTAGTCGTATCTTCTATTAGATTTGTTGAATAATAATAGTCTTTTGTTTCCCATCTATGTGCATACGATCACATTGAGTGAAACGATTAGGTTAATATACTTCTCTAAAGATGTTTGAGTGGCATCCTTTTGCATTTATAATGAGTTAATTATACTCGAATCATCTTATAAGAAGTTAATTGTACTTGACTTATCTTTCAACTCAATATAGAACGACTCCGTAACTCTTAATGTATCAATTATCGTAAACAATAACCAAGTAAAACTTGTTAGAACTCTTACTTATGTGTTTTACAACTGGAAACACACAACTTGTAACTATACTTAGTGGATTTGTTAAGGAATTCGTAGACGATTACTCTTTTCTCTTTCTTTAGTCGTATCTTCTATTAGATTTGTTGAATAATAATAGTCTTTTGTTTCCCATCTATGTGCATACGATCACATTGAGTGAAACGATTAGGTTAATATACTTCTCTAAAGATGTTTGAGTGGCATCCTTTTGCATTTATAATGAGTTAATTATACTCGAATCATCTTATAAGAAGTTAATTGTACTTGACTTATCTTTCAACTCAATATAGAACGACTCCGTAACTCTTAATGTATCAATTATCGTAAACAATAACCAAGTAAAACTTGTTAGAACTCTTACTTATGTGTTTTACAACTGGAAACACACAACTTGTAACTATACTTAGTGGATTTGTTAAGGAATTCGTAGACGATTACTCTTTTCTCTTTCTTTAGTCGTATCTTCTATTAGATTTGTTGAATAATAATAGTCTTTTGTTTCCCATCTATGTGCATACGATCACATTGAGTGAAACGATTAGGTTAATATACTTCTCTAAAGATGTTTGAGTGGCATCCTTTTGCATTTATAATGAGTTAATTATACTCGAATCATCTTATAAGAAGTTAATTGTACTTGACTTATCTTTCAACTCAATATAGAACGACTCCGTAACTCTTAATGTATCAATTATCGTAAACAATAACCAAGTAAAACTTGTTAGAACTCTTACTTATGTGTTTTACAACTGGAAACACACAACTTGTAACTATACTTAGTGGATTTGTTAAGGAATTCGTAGACGATTACTCTTTTCTCTTTCTTTAGTCGTATCTTCTATTAGATTTGTTGAATAATAATAGTCTTTTGTTTCCCATCTATGTGCATACGATCACATTGAGTGAAACGATTAGGTTAATATACTTCTCTAAAGATGTTTGAGTGGCATCCTTTTGCATTTATAATGAGTTAATTATACTCGAATCATCTTATAAGAAGTTAATTGTACTTGACTTATCTTTCAACTCAATATAGAACGACTCCGTAACTCTTAATGTATCAATTATCGTAAACAATAACCAAGTAAAACTTGTTAGAACTCTTACTTATGTGTTTTACAACTGGAAACACACAACTTGTAACTATACTTAGTGGATTTGTTAAGGAATTCGTAGACGATTACTCTTTTCTCTTTCTTTAGTCGTATCTTCTATTAGATTTGTTGAATAATAATAGTCTTTTGTTTCCCATCTATGTGCATACGATCACATTGAGTGAAACGATTAGGTTAATATACTTCTCTAAAGATGTTTGAGTGGCATCCTTTTGCATTTATAATGAGTTAATTATACTCGAATCATCTTATAAGAAGTTAATTGTACTTGACTTATCTTTCAACTCAATATAGAACGACTCCGTAACTCTTAATGTATCAATTATCGTAAACAATAACCAAGTAAAACTTGTTAGAACTCTTACTTATGTGTTTTACAACTGGAAACACACAACTTGTAACTATACTTAGTGGATTTGTTAAGGAATTCGTAGACGATTACTCTTTTCTCTTTCTTTAGTCGTATCTTCTATTAGATTTGTTGAATAATAATAGTCTTTTGTTTCCCATCTATGTGCATACGATCACATTGAGTGAAACGATTAGGTTAATATACTTCTCTAAAGATGTTTGAGTGGCATCCTTTTGCATTTATAATGAGTTAATTATACTCGAATCATCTTATAAGAAGTTAATTGTACTTGACTTATCTTTCAACTCAATATAGAACGACTCCGTAACTCTTAATGTATCAATTATCGTAAACAATAACCAAGTAAAACTTGTTAGAACTCTTACTTATGTGTTTTACAACTGGAAACACACAACTTGTAACTATACTTAGTGGATTTGTTAAGGAATTCGTAGACGATTACTCTTTTCTCTTTCTTTAGTCGTATCTTCTATTAGATTTGTTGAATAATAATAGTCTTTTGTTTCCCATCTATGTGCATACGATCACATTGAGTGAAACGATTAGGTTAATATACTTCTCTAAAGATGTTTGAGTGGCATCCTTTTGCATTTATAATGAGTTAATTATACTCGAATCATCTTATAAGAAGTTAATTGTACTTGACTTATCTTTCAACTCAATATAGAACGACTCCGTAACTCTTAATGTATCAATTATCGTAAACAATAACCAAGTAAAACTTGTTAGAACTCTTACTTATGTGTTTTACAACTGGAAACACACAACTTGTAACTATACTTAGTGGATTTGTTAAGGAATTCGTAGACGATTACTCTTTTCTCTTTCTTTAGTCGTATCTTCTATTAGATTTGTTGAATAATAATAGTCTTTTGTTTCCCATCTATGTGCATACGATCACATTGAGTGAAACGATTAGGTTAATATACTTCTCTAAAGATGTTTGAGTGGCATCCTTTTGCATTTATAATGAGTTAATTATACTCGAATCATCTTATAAGAAGTTAATTGTACTTGACTTATCTTTCAACTCAATATAGAACGACTCCGTAACTCTTAATGTATCAATTATCGTAAACAATAACCAAGTAAAACTTGTTAGAACTCTTACTTATGTGTTTTACAACTGGAAACACACAACTTGTAACTATACTTAGTGGATTTGTTAAGGAATTCGTAGACGATTACTCTTTTCTCTTTCTTTAGTCGTATCTTCTATTAGATTTGTTGAATAATAATAGTCTTTTGTTTCCCATCTATGTGCATACGATCACATTGAGTGAAACGATTAGGTTAATATACTTCTCTAAAGATGTTTGAGTGGCATCCTTTTGCATTTATAATGAGTTAATTATACTCGAATCATCTTATAAGAAGTTAATTGTACTTGACTTATCTTTCAACTCAATATAGAACGACTCCGTAACTCTTAATGTATCAATTATCGTAAACAATAACCAAGTAAAACTTGTTAGAACTCTTACTTATGTGTTTTACAACTGGAAACACACAACTTGTAACTATACTTAGTGGATTTGTTAAGGAATTCGTAGACGATTACTCTTTTCTCTTTCTTTAGTCGTATCTTCTATTAGATTTGTTGAATAATAATAGTCTTTTGTTTCCCATCTATGTGCATACGATCACATTGAGTGAAACGATTAGGTTAATATACTTCTCTAAAGATGTTTGAGTGGCATCCTTTTGCATTTATAATGAGTTAATTATACTCGAATCATCTTATAAGAAGTTAATTGTACTTGACTTATCTTTCAACTCAATATAGAACGACTCCGTAACTCTTAATGTATCAATTATCGTAAACAATAACCAAGTAAAACTTGTTAGAACTCTTACTTATGTGTTTTACAACTGGAAACACACAACTTGTAACTATACTTAGTGGATTTGTTAAGGAATTCGTAGACGATTACTCTTTTCTCTTTCTTTAGTCGTATCTTCTATTAGATTTGTTGAATAATAATAGTCTTTTGTTTCCCATCTATGTGCATACGATCACATTGAGTGAAACGATTAGGTTAATATACTTCTCTAAAGATGTTTGAGTGGCATCCTTTTGCATTTATAATGAGTTAATTATACTCGAATCATCTTATAAGAAGTTAATTGTACTTGACTTATCTTTCAACTCAATATAGAACGACTCCGTAACTCTTAATGTATCAATTATCGTAAACAATAACCAAGTAAAACTTGTTAGAACTCTTACTTATGTGTTTTACAACTGGAAACACACAACTTGTAACTATACTTAGTGGATTTGTTAAGGAATTCGTAGACGATTACTCTTTTCTCTTTCTTTAGTCGTATCTTCTATTAGATTTGTTGAATAATAATAGTCTTTTGTTTCCCATCTATGTGCATACGATCACATTGAGTGAAACGATTAGGTTAATATACTTCTCTAAAGATGTTTGAGTGGCATCCTTTTGCATTTATAATGAGTTAATTATACTCGAATCATCTTATAAGAAGTTAATTGTACTTGACTTATCTTTCAACTCAATATAGAACGACTCCGTAACTCTTAATGTATCAATTATCGTAAACAATAACCAAGTAAAACTTGTTAGAACTCTTACTTATGTGTTTTACAACTGGAAACACACAACTTGTAACTATACTTAGTGGATTTGTTAAGGAATTCGTAGACGATTACTCTTTTCTCTTTCTTTAGTCGTATCTTCTATTAGATTTGTTGAATAATAATAGTCTTTTGTTTCCCATCTATGTGCATACGATCACATTGAGTGAAACGATTAGGTTAATATACTTCTCTAAAGATGTTTGAGTGGCATCCTTTTGCATTTATAATGAGTTAATTATACTCGAATCATCTTATAAGAAGTTAATTGTACTTGACTTATCTTTCAACTCAATATAGAACGACTCCGTAACTCTTAATGTATCAATTATCGTAAACAATAACCAAGTAAAACTTGTTAGAACTCTTACTTATGTGTTTTACAACTGGAAACACACAACTTGTAACTATACTTAGTGGATTTGTTAAGGAATTCGTAGACGATTACTCTTTTCTCTTTCTTTAGTCGTATCTTCTATTAGATTTGTTGAATAATAATAGTCTTTTGTTTCCCATCTATGTGCATACGATCACATTGAGTGAAACGATTAGGTTAATATACTTCTCTAAAGATGTTTGAGTGGCATCCTTTTGCATTTATAATGAGTTAATTATACTCGAATCATCTTATAAGAAGTTAATTGTACTTGACTTATCTTTCAACTCAATATAGAACGACTCCGTAACTCTTAATGTATCAATTATCGTAAACAATAACCAAGTAAAACTTGTTAGAACTCTTACTTATGTGTTTTACAACTGGAAACACACAACTTGTAACTATACTTAGTGGATTTGTTAAGGAATTCGTAGACGATTACTCTTTTCTCTTTCTTTAGTCGTATCTTCTATTAGATTTGTTGAATAATAATAGTCTTTTGTTTCCCATCTATGTGCATACGATCACATTGAGTGAAACGATTAGGTTAATATACTTCTCTAAAGATGTTTGAGTGGCATCCTTTTGCATTTATAATGAGTTAATTATACTCGAATCATCTTATAAGAAGTTAATTGTACTTGACTTATCTTTCAACTCAATATAGAACGACTCCGTAACTCTTAATGTATCAATTATCGTAAACAATAACCAAGTAAAACTTGTTAGAACTCTTACTTATGTGTTTTACAACTGGAAACACACAACTTGTAACTATACTTAGTGGATTTGTTAAGGAATTCGTAGACGATTACTCTTTTCTCTTTCTTTAGTCGTATCTTCTATTAGATTTGTTGAATAATAATAGTCTTTTGTTTCCCATCTATGTGCATACGATCACATTGAGTGAAACGATTAGGTTAATATACTTCTCTAAAGATGTTTGAGTGGCATCCTTTTGCATTTATAATGAGTTAATTATACTCGAATCATCTTATAAGAAGTTAATTGTACTTGACTTATCTTTCAACTCAATATAGAACGACTCCGTAACTCTTAATGTATCAATTATCGTAAACAATAACCAAGTAAAACTTGTTAGAACTCTTACTTATGTGTTTTACAACTGGAAACACACAACTTGTAACTATACTTAGTGGATTTGTTAAGGAATTCGTAGACGATTACTCTTTTCTCTTTCTTTAGTCGTATCTTCTATTAGATTTGTTGAATAATAATAGTCTTTTGTTTCCCATCTATGTGCATACGATCACATTGAGTGAAACGATTAGGTTAATATACTTCTCTAAAGATGTTTGAGTGGCATCCTTTTGCATTTATAATGAGTTAATTATACTCGAATCATCTTATAAGAAGTTAATTGTACTTGACTTATCTTTCAACTCAATATAGAACGACTCCGTAACTCTTAATGTATCAATTATCGTAAACAATAACCAAGTAAAACTTGTTAGAACTCTTACTTATGTGTTTTACAACTGGAAACACACAACTTGTAACTATACTTAGTGGATTTGTTAAGGAATTCGTAGACGATTACTCTTTTCTCTTTCTTTAGTCGTATCTTCTATTAGATTTGTTGAATAATAATAGTCTTTTGTTTCCCATCTATGTGCATACGATCACATTGAGTGAAACGATTAGGTTAATATACTTCTCTAAAGATGTTTGAGTGGCATCCTTTTGCATTTATAATGAGTTAATTATACTCGAATCATCTTATAAGAAGTTAATTGTACTTGACTTATCTTTCAACTCAATATAGAACGACTCCGTAACTCTTAATGTATCAATTATCGTAAACAATAACCAAGTAAAACTTGTTAGAACTCTTACTTATGTGTTTTACAACTGGAAACACACAACTTGTAACTATACTTAGTGGATTTGTTAAGGAATTCGTAGACGATTACTCTTTTCTCTTTCTTTAGTCGTATCTTCTATTAGATTTGTTGAATAATAATAGTCTTTTGTTTCCCATCTATGTGCATACGATCACATTGAGTGAAACGATTAGGTTAATATACTTCTCTAAAGATGTTTGAGTGGCATCCTTTTGCATTTATAATGAGTTAATTATACTCGAATCATCTTATAAGAAGTTAATTGTACTTGACTTATCTTTCAACTCAATATAGAACGACTCCGTAACTCTTAATGTATCAATTATCGTAAACAATAACCAAGTAAAACTTGTTAGAACTCTTACTTATGTGTTTTACAACTGGAAACACACAACTTGTAACTATACTTAGTGGATTTGTTAAGGAATTCGTAGACGATTACTCTTTTCTCTTTCTTTAGTCGTATCTTCTATTAGATTTGTTGAATAATAATAGTCTTTTGTTTCCCATCTATGTGCATACGATCACATTGAGTGAAACGATTAGGTTAATATACTTCTCTAAAGATGTTTGAGTGGCATCCTTTTGCATTTATAATGAGTTAATTATACTCGAATCATCTTATAAGAAGTTAATTGTACTTGACTTATCTTTCAACTCAATATAGAACGACTCCGTAACTCTTAATGTATCAATTATCGTAAACAATAACCAAGTAAAACTTGTTAGAACTCTTACTTATGTGTTTTACAACTGGAAACACACAACTTGTAACTATACTTAGTGGATTTGTTAAGGAATTCGTAGACGATTACTCTTTTCTCTTTCTTTAGTCGTATCTTCTATTAGATTTGTTGAATAATAATAGTCTTTTGTTTCCCATCTATGTGCATACGATCACATTGAGTGAAACGATTAGGTTAATATACTTCTCTAAAGATGTTTGAGTGGCATCCTTTTGCATTTATAATGAGTTAATTATACTCGAATCATCTTATAAGAAGTTAATTGTACTTGACTTATCTTTCAACTCAATATAGAACGACTCCGTAACTCTTAATGTATCAATTATCGTAAACAATAACCAAGTAAAACTTGTTAGAACTCTTACTTATGTGTTTTACAACTGGAAACACACAACTTGTAACTATACTTAGTGGATTTGTTAAGGAATTCGTAGACGATTACTCTTTTCTCTTTCTTTAGTCGTATCTTCTATTAGATTTGTTGAATAATAATAGTCTTTTGTTTCCCATCTATGTGCATACGATCACATTGAGTGAAACGATTAGGTTAATATACTTCTCTAAAGATGTTTGAGTGGCATCCTTTTGCATTTATAATGAGTTAATTATACTCGAATCATCTTATAAGAAGTTAATTGTACTTGACTTATCTTTCAACTCAATATAGAACGACTCCGTAACTCTTAATGTATCAATTATCGTAAACAATAACCAAGTAAAACTTGTTAGAACTCTTACTTATGTGTTTTACAACTGGAAACACACAACTTGTAACTATACTTAGTGGATTTGTTAAGGAATTCGTAGACGATTACTCTTTTCTCTTTCTTTAGTCGTATCTTCTATTAGATTTGTTGAATAATAATAGTCTTTTGTTTCCCATCTATGTGCATACGATCACATTGAGTGAAACGATTAGGTTAATATACTTCTCTAAAGATGTTTGAGTGGCATCCTTTTGCATTTATAATGAGTTAATTATACTCGAATCATCTTATAAGAAGTTAATTGTACTTGACTTATCTTTCAACTCAATATAGAACGACTCCGTAACTCTTAATGTATCAATTATCGTAAACAATAACCAAGTAAAACTTGTTAGAACTCTTACTTATGTGTTTTACAACTGGAAACACACAACTTGTAACTATACTTAGTGGATTTGTTAAGGAATTCGTAGACGATTACTCTTTTCTCTTTCTTTAGTCGTATCTTCTATTAGATTTGTTGAATAATAATAGTCTTTTGTTTCCCATCTATGTGCATACGATCACATTGAGTGAAACGATTAGGTTAATATACTTCTCTAAAGATGTTTGAGTGGCATCCTTTTGCATTTATAATGAGTTAATTATACTCGAATCATCTTATAAGAAGTTAATTGTACTTGACTTATCTTTCAACTCAATATAGAACGACTCCGTAACTCTTAATGTATCAATTATCGTAAACAATAACCAAGTAAAACTTGTTAGAACTCTTACTTATGTGTTTTACAACTGGAAACACACAACTTGTAACTATACTTAGTGGATTTGTTAAGGAATTCGTAGACGATTACTCTTTTCTCTTTCTTTAGTCGTATCTTCTATTAGATTTGTTGAATAATAATAGTCTTTTGTTTCCCATCTATGTGCATACGATCACATTGAGTGAAACGATTAGGTTAATATACTTCTCTAAAGATGTTTGAGTGGCATCCTTTTGCATTTATAATGAGTTAATTATACTCGAATCATCTTATAAGAAGTTAATTGTACTTGACTTATCTTTCAACTCAATATAGAACGACTCCGTAACTCTTAATGTATCAATTATCGTAAACAATAACCAAGTAAAACTTGTTAGAACTCTTACTTATGTGTTTTACAACTGGAAACACACAACTTGTAACTATACTTAGTGGATTTGTTAAGGAATTCGTAGACGATTACTCTTTTCTCTTTCTTTAGTCGTATCTTCTATTAGATTTGTTGAATAATAATAGTCTTTTGTTTCCCATCTATGTGCATACGATCACATTGAGTGAAACGATTAGGTTAATATACTTCTCTAAAGATGTTTGAGTGGCATCCTTTTGCATTTATAATGAGTTAATTATACTCGAATCATCTTATAAGAAGTTAATTGTACTTGACTTATCTTTCAACTCAATATAGAACGACTCCGTAACTCTTAATGTATCAATTATCGTAAACAATAACCAAGTAAAACTTGTTAGAACTCTTACTTATGTGTTTTACAACTGGAAACACACAACTTGTAACTATACTTAGTGGATTTGTTAAGGAATTCGTAGACGATTACTCTTTTCTCTTTCTTTAGTCGTATCTTCTATTAGATTTGTTGAATAATAATAGTCTTTTGTTTCCCATCTATGTGCATACGATCACATTGAGTGAAACGATTAGGTTAATATACTTCTCTAAAGATGTTTGAGTGGCATCCTTTTGCATTTATAATGAGTTAATTATACTCGAATCATCTTATAAGAAGTTAATTGTACTTGACTTATCTTTCAACTCAATATAGAACGACTCCGTAACTCTTAATGTATCAATTATCGTAAACAATAACCAAGTAAAACTTGTTAGAACTCTTACTTATGTGTTTTACAACTGGAAACACACAACTTGTAACTATACTTAGTGGATTTGTTAAGGAATTCGTAGACGATTACTCTTTTCTCTTTCTTTAGTCGTATCTTCTATTAGATTTGTTGAATAATAATAGTCTTTTGTTTCCCATCTATGTGCATACGATCACATTGAGTGAAACGATTAGGTTAATATACTTCTCTAAAGATGTTTGAGTGGCATCCTTTTGCATTTATAATGAGTTAATTATACTCGAATCATCTTATAAGAAGTTAATTGTACTTGACTTATCTTTCAACTCAATATAGAACGACTCCGTAACTCTTAATGTATCAATTATCGTAAACAATAACCAAGTAAAACTTGTTAGAACTCTTACTTATGTGTTTTACAACTGGAAACACACAACTTGTAACTATACTTAGTGGATTTGTTAAGGAATTCGTAGACGATTACTCTTTTCTCTTTCTTTAGTCGTATCTTCTATTAGATTTGTTGAATAATAATAGTCTTTTGTTTCCCATCTATGTGCATACGATCACATTGAGTGAAACGATTAGGTTAATATACTTCTCTAAAGATGTTTGAGTGGCATCCTTTTGCATTTATAATGAGTTAATTATACTCGAATCATCTTATAAGAAGTTAATTGTACTTGACTTATCTTTCAACTCAATATAGAACGACTCCGTAACTCTTAATGTATCAATTATCGTAAACAATAACCAAGTAAAACTTGTTAGAACTCTTACTTATGTGTTTTACAACTGGAAACACACAACTTGTAACTATACTTAGTGGATTTGTTAAGGAATTCGTAGACGATTACTCTTTTCTCTTTCTTTAGTCGTATCTTCTATTAGATTTGTTGAATAATAATAGTCTTTTGTTTCCCATCTATGTGCATACGATCACATTGAGTGAAACGATTAGGTTAATATACTTCTCTAAAGATGTTTGAGTGGCATCCTTTTGCATTTATAATGAGTTAATTATACTCGAATCATCTTATAAGAAGTTAATTGTACTTGACTTATCTTTCAACTCAATATAGAACGACTCCGTAACTCTTAATGTATCAATTATCGTAAACAATAACCAAGTAAAACTTGTTAGAACTCTTACTTATGTGTTTTACAACTGGAAACACACAACTTGTAACTATACTTAGTGGATTTGTTAAGGAATTCGTAGACGATTACTCTTTTCTCTTTCTTTAGTCGTATCTTCTATTAGATTTGTTGAATAATAATAGTCTTTTGTTTCCCATCTATGTGCATACGATCACATTGAGTGAAACGATTAGGTTAATATACTTCTCTAAAGATGTTTGAGTGGCATCCTTTTGCATTTATAATGAGTTAATTATACTCGAATCATCTTATAAGAAGTTAATTGTACTTGACTTATCTTTCAACTCAATATAGAACGACTCCGTAACTCTTAATGTATCAATTATCGTAAACAATAACCAAGTAAAACTTGTTAGAACTCTTACTTATGTGTTTTACAACTGGAAACACACAACTTGTAACTATACTTAGTGGATTTGTTAAGGAATTCGTAGACGATTACTCTTTTCTCTTTCTTTAGTCGTATCTTCTATTAGATTTGTTGAATAATAATAGTCTTTTGTTTCCCATCTATGTGCATACGATCACATTGAGTGAAACGATTAGGTTAATATACTTCTCTAAAGATGTTTGAGTGGCATCCTTTTGCATTTATAATGAGTTAATTATACTCGAATCATCTTATAAGAAGTTAATTGTACTTGACTTATCTTTCAACTCAATATAGAACGACTCCGTAACTCTTAATGTATCAATTATCGTAAACAATAACCAAGTAAAACTTGTTAGAACTCTTACTTATGTGTTTTACAACTGGAAACACACAACTTGTAACTATACTTAGTGGATTTGTTAAGGAATTCGTAGACGATTACTCTTTTCTCTTTCTTTAGTCGTATCTTCTATTAGATTTGTTGAATAATAATAGTCTTTTGTTTCCCATCTATGTGCATACGATCACATTGAGTGAAACGATTAGGTTAATATACTTCTCTAAAGATGTTTGAGTGGCATCCTTTTGCATTTATAATGAGTTAATTATACTCGAATCATCTTATAAGAAGTTAATTGTACTTGACTTATCTTTCAACTCAATATAGAACGACTCCGTAACTCTTAATGTATCAATTATCGTAAACAATAACCAAGTAAAACTTGTTAGAACTCTTACTTATGTGTTTTACAACTGGAAACACACAACTTGTAACTATACTTAGTGGATTTGTTAAGGAATTCGTAGACGATTACTCTTTTCTCTTTCTTTAGTCGTATCTTCTATTAGATTTGTTGAATAATAATAGTCTTTTGTTTCCCATCTATGTGCATACGATCACATTGAGTGAAACGATTAGGTTAATATACTTCTCTAAAGATGTTTGAGTGGCATCCTTTTGCATTTATAATGAGTTAATTATACTCGAATCATCTTATAAGAAGTTAATTGTACTTGACTTATCTTTCAACTCAATATAGAACGACTCCGTAACTCTTAATGTATCAATTATCGTAAACAATAACCAAGTAAAACTTGTTAGAACTCTTACTTATGTGTTTTACAACTGGAAACACACAACTTGTAACTATACTTAGTGGATTTGTTAAGGAATTCGTAGACGATTACTCTTTTCTCTTTCTTTAGTCGTATCTTCTATTAGATTTGTTGAATAATAATAGTCTTTTGTTTCCCATCTATGTGCATACGATCACATTGAGTGAAACGATTAGGTTAATATACTTCTCTAAAGATGTTTGAGTGGCATCCTTTTGCATTTATAATGAGTTAATTATACTCGAATCATCTTATAAGAAGTTAATTGTACTTGACTTATCTTTCAACTCAATATAGAACGACTCCGTAACTCTTAATGTATCAATTATCGTAAACAATAACCAAGTAAAACTTGTTAGAACTCTTACTTATGTGTTTTACAACTGGAAACACACAACTTGTAACTATACTTAGTGGATTTGTTAAGGAATTCGTAGACGATTACTCTTTTCTCTTTCTTTAGTCGTATCTTCTATTAGATTTGTTGAATAATAATAGTCTTTTGTTTCCCATCTATGTGCATACGATCACATTGAGTGAAACGATTAGGTTAATATACTTCTCTAAAGATGTTTGAGTGGCATCCTTTTGCATTTATAATGAGTTAATTATACTCGAATCATCTTATAAGAAGTTAATTGTACTTGACTTATCTTTCAACTCAATATAGAACGACTCCGTAACTCTTAATGTATCAATTATCGTAAACAATAACCAAGTAAAACTTGTTAGAACTCTTACTTATGTGTTTTACAACTGGAAACACACAACTTGTAACTATACTTAGTGGATTTGTTAAGGAATTCGTAGACGATTACTCTTTTCTCTTTCTTTAGTCGTATCTTCTATTAGATTTGTTGAATAATAATAGTCTTTTGTTTCCCATCTATGTGCATACGATCACATTGAGTGAAACGATTAGGTTAATATACTTCTCTAAAGATGTTTGAGTGGCATCCTTTTGCATTTATAATGAGTTAATTATACTCGAATCATCTTATAAGAAGTTAATTGTACTTGACTTATCTTTCAACTCAATATAGAACGACTCCGTAACTCTTAATGTATCAATTATCGTAAACAATAACCAAGTAAAACTTGTTAGAACTCTTACTTATGTGTTTTACAACTGGAAACACACAACTTGTAACTATACTTAGTGGATTTGTTAAGGAATTCGTAGACGATTACTCTTTTCTCTTTCTTTAGTCGTATCTTCTATTAGATTTGTTGAATAATAATAGTCTTTTGTTTCCCATCTATGTGCATACGATCACATTGAGTGAAACGATTAGGTTAATATACTTCTCTAAAGATGTTTGAGTGGCATCCTTTTGCATTTATAATGAGTTAATTATACTCGAATCATCTTATAAGAAGTTAATTGTACTTGACTTATCTTTCAACTCAATATAGAACGACTCCGTAACTCTTAATGTATCAATTATCGTAAACAATAACCAAGTAAAACTTGTTAGAACTCTTACTTATGTGTTTTACAACTGGAAACACACAACTTGTAACTATACTTAGTGGATTTGTTAAGGAATTCGTAGACGATTACTCTTTTCTCTTTCTTTAGTCGTATCTTCTATTAGATTTGTTGAATAATAATAGTCTTTTGTTTCCCATCTATGTGCATACGATCACATTGAGTGAAACGATTAGGTTAATATACTTCTCTAAAGATGTTTGAGTGGCATCCTTTTGCATTTATAATGAGTTAATTATACTCGAATCATCTTATAAGAAGTTAATTGTACTTGACTTATCTTTCAACTCAATATAGAACGACTCCGTAACTCTTAATGTATCAATTATCGTAAACAATAACCAAGTAAAACTTGTTAGAACTCTTACTTATGTGTTTTACAACTGGAAACACACAACTTGTAACTATACTTAGTGGATTTGTTAAGGAATTCGTAGACGATTACTCTTTTCTCTTTCTTTAGTCGTATCTTCTATTAGATTTGTTGAATAATAATAGTCTTTTGTTTCCCATCTATGTGCATACGATCACATTGAGTGAAACGATTAGGTTAATATACTTCTCTAAAGATGTTTGAGTGGCATCCTTTTGCATTTATAATGAGTTAATTATACTCGAATCATCTTATAAGAAGTTAATTGTACTTGACTTATCTTTCAACTCAATATAGAACGACTCCGTAACTCTTAATGTATCAATTATCGTAAACAATAACCAAGTAAAACTTGTTAGAACTCTTACTTATGTGTTTTACAACTGGAAACACACAACTTGTAACTATACTTAGTGGATTTGTTAAGGAATTCGTAGACGATTACTCTTTTCTCTTTCTTTAGTCGTATCTTCTATTAGATTTGTTGAATAATAATAGTCTTTTGTTTCCCATCTATGTGCATACGATCACATTGAGTGAAACGATTAGGTTAATATACTTCTCTAAAGATGTTTGAGTGGCATCCTTTTGCATTTATAATGAGTTAATTATACTCGAATCATCTTATAAGAAGTTAATTGTACTTGACTTATCTTTCAACTCAATATAGAACGACTCCGTAACTCTTAATGTATCAATTATCGTAAACAATAACCAAGTAAAACTTGTTAGAACTCTTACTTATGTGTTTTACAACTGGAAACACACAACTTGTAACTATACTTAGTGGATTTGTTAAGGAATTCGTAGACGATTACTCTTTTCTCTTTCTTTAGTCGTATCTTCTATTAGATTTGTTGAATAATAATAGTCTTTTGTTTCCCATCTATGTGCATACGATCACATTGAGTGAAACGATTAGGTTAATATACTTCTCTAAAGATGTTTGAGTGGCATCCTTTTGCATTTATAATGAGTTAATTATACTCGAATCATCTTATAAGAAGTTAATTGTACTTGACTTATCTTTCAACTCAATATAGAACGACTCCGTAACTCTTAATGTATCAATTATCGTAAACAATAACCAAGTAAAACTTGTTAGAACTCTTACTTATGTGTTTTACAACTGGAAACACACAACTTGTAACTATACTTAGTGGATTTGTTAAGGAATTCGTAGACGATTACTCTTTTCTCTTTCTTTAGTCGTATCTTCTATTAGATTTGTTGATTAATAATAGTCTTTTGTTTCCCATCTATGTGCATACGATCACATTGAGTGAAACGATTAGGTTAATATACTTCTCTAAAGATGTTTGAGTGGCATCCTTTTGCATTTATAATGAGTTAATTATACTCGAATCATCTTATAAGAAGTTAATTGTACTTGACTTATCTTTCAACTCAATATAGAACGACTCCGTAACTCTTAATGTATCAATTATCGTAAACAATAACCAAGTAAAACTTGTTAGAACTCTTACTTATGTGTTTTACAACTGGAAACACACAACTTGTAACTATACTTAGTGGATTTGTTAAGGAATTCGTAGACGATTACTCTTTTCTCTTTCTTTAGTCGTATCTTCTATTAGATTTGTTGAATAATAATAGTCTTTTGTTTCCCATCTATGTGCATACGATCACATTGAGTGAAACGATTAGGTTAATATACTTCTCTAAAGATGTTTGAGTGGCATCCTTTTGCATTTATAATGAGTTAATTATACTCGAATCATCTTATAAGAAGTTAATTGTACTTGACTTATCTTTCAACTCAATATAGAACGACTCCGTAACTCTTAATGTATCAATTATCGTAAACAATAACCAAGTAAAACTTGTTAGAACTCTTACTTATGTGTTTTACAACTGGAAACACACAACTTGTAACTATACTTAGTGGATTTGTTAAGGAATTCGTAGACGATTACTCTTTTCTCTTTCTTTAGTCGTATCTTCTATTAGATTTGTTGAATAATAATAGTCTTTTGTTTCCCATCTATGTGCATACGATCACATTGAGTGAAACGATTAGGTTAATATACTTCTCTAAAGATGTTTGAGTGGCATCCTTTTGCATTTATAATGAGTTAATTATACTCGAATCATCTTATAAGAAGTTAATTGTACTTGACTTATCTTTCAACTCAATATAGAACGACTCCGTAACTCTTAATGTATCAATTATCGTAAACAATAACCAAGTAAAACTTGTTAGAACTCTTACTTATGTGTTTTACAACTGGAAACACACAACTTGTAACTATACTTAGTGGATTTGTTAAGGAATTCGTAGACGATTACTCTTTTCTCTTTCTTTAGTCGTATCTTCTATTAGATTTGTTGAATAATAATAGTCTTTTGTTTCCCATCTATGTGCATACGATCACATTGAGTGAAACGATTAGGTTAATATACTTCTCTAAAGATGTTTGAGTGGCATCCTTTTGCATTTATAATGAGTTAATTATACTCGAATCATCTTATAAGAAGTTAATTGTACTTGACTTATCTTTCAACTCAATATAGAACGACTCCGTAACTCTTAATGTATCAATTATCGTAAACAATAACCAAGTAAAACTTGTTAGAACTCTTACTTATGTGTTTTACAACTGGAAACACACAACTTGTAACTATACTTAGTGGATTTGTTAAGGAATTCGTAGACGATTACTCTTTTCTCTTTCTTTAGTCGTATCTTCTATTAGATTTGTTGAATAATAATAGTCTTTTGTTTCCCATCTATGTGCATACGATCACATTGAGTGAAACGATTAGGTTAATATACTTCTCTAAAGATGTTTGAGTGGCATCCTTTTGCATTTATAATGAGTTAATTATACTCGAATCATCTTATAAGAAGTTAATTGTACTTGACTTATCTTTCAACTCAATATAGAACGACTCCGTAACTCTTAATGTATCAATTATCGTAAACAATAACCAAGTAAAACTTGTTAGAACTCTTACTTATGTGTTTTACAACTGGAAACACACAACTTGTAACTATACTTAGTGGATTTGTTAAGGAATTCGTAGACGATTACTCTTTTCTCTTTCTTTAGTCGTATCTTCTATTAGATTTGTTGAATAATAATAGTCTTTTGTTTCCCATCTATGTGCATACGATCACATTGAGTGAAACGATTAGGTTAATATACTTCTCTAAAGATGTTTGAGTGGCATCCTTTTGCATTTATAATGAGTTAATTATACTCGAATCATCTTATAAGAAGTTAATTGTACTTGACTTATCTTTCAACTCAATATAGAACGACTCCGTAACTCTTAATGTATCAATTATCGTAAACAATAACCAAGTAAAACTTGTTAGAACTCTTACTTATGTGTTTTACAACTGGAAACACACAACTTGTAACTATACTTAGTGGATTTGTTAAGGAATTCGTAGACGATTACTCTTTTCTCTTTCTTTAGTCGTATCTTCTATTAGATTTGTTGAATAATAATAGTCTTTTGTTTCCCATCTATGTGCATACGATCACATTGAGTGAAACGATTAGGTTAATATACTTCTCTAAAGATGTTTGAGTGGCATCCTTTTGCATTTATAATGAGTTAATTATACTCGAATCATCTTATAAGAAGTTAATTGTACTTGACTTATCTTTCAACTCAATATAGAACGACTCCGTAACTCTTAATGTATCAATTATCGTAAACAATAACCAAGTAAAACTTGTTAGAACTCTTACTTATGTGTTTTACAACTGGAAACACACAACTTGTAACTATACTTAGTGGATTTGTTAAGGAATTCGTAGACGATTACTCTTTTCTCTTTCTTTAGTCGTATCTTCTATTAGATTTGTTGAATAATAATAGTCTTTTGTTTCCCATCTATGTGCATACGATCACATTGAGTGAAACGATTAGGTTAATATACTTCTCTAAAGATGTTTGAGTGGCATCCTTTTGCATTTATAATGAGTTAATTATACTCGAATCATCTTATAAGAAGTTAATTGTACTTGACTTATCTTTCAACTCAATATAGAACGACTCCGTAACTCTTAATGTATCAATTATCGTAAACAATAACCAAGTAAAACTTGTTAGAACTCTTACTTATGTGTTTTACAACTGGAAACACACAACTTGTAACTATACTTAGTGGATTTGTTAAGGAATTCGTAGACGATTACTCTTTTCTCTTTCTTTAGTCGTATCTTCTATTAGATTTGTTGAATAATAATAGTCTTTTGTTTCCCATCTATGTGCATACGATCACATTGAGTGAAACGATTAGGTTAATATACTTCTCTAAAGATGTTTGAGTGGCATCCTTTTGCATTTATAATGAGTTAATTATACTCGAATCATCTTATAAGAAGTTAATTGTACTTGACTTATCTTTCAACTCAATATAGAACGACTCCGTAACTCTTAATGTATCAATTATCGTAAACAATAACCAAGTAAAACTTGTTAGAACTCTTACTTATGTGTTTTACAACTGGAAACACACAACTTGTAACTATACTTAGTGGATTTGTTAAGGAATTCGTAGACGATTACTCTTTTCTCTTTCTTTAGTCGTATCTTCTATTAGATTTGTTGAATAATAATAGTCTTTTGTTTCCCATCTATGTGCATACGATCACATTGAGTGAAACGATTAGGTTAATATACTTCTCTAAAGATGTTTGAGTGGCATCCTTTTGCATTTATAATGAGTTAATTATACTCGAATCATCTTATAAGAAGTTAATTGTACTTGACTTATCTTTCAACTCAATATAGAACGACTCCGTAACTCTTAATGTATCAATTATCGTAAACAATAACCAAGTAAAACTTGTTAGAACTCTTACTTATGTGTTTTACAACTGGAAACACACAACTTGTAACTATACTTAGTGGATTTGTTAAGGAATTCGTAGACGATTACTCTTTTCTCTTTCTTTAGTCGTATCTTCTATTAGATTTGTTGAATAATAATAGTCTTTTGTTTCCCATCTATGTGCATACGATCACATTGAGTGAAACGATTAGGTTAATATACTTCTCTAAAGATGTTTGAGTGGCATCCTTTTGCATTTATAATGAGTTAATTATACTCGAATCATCTTATAAGAAGTTAATTGTACTTGACTTATCTTTCAACTCAATATAGAACGACTCCGTAACTCTTAATGTATCAATTATCGTAAACAATAACCAAGTAAAACTTGTTAGAACTCTTACTTATGTGTTTTACAACTGGAAACACACAACTTGTAACTATACTTAGTGGATTTGTTAAGGAATTCGTAGACGATTACTCTTTTCTCTTTCTTTAGTCGTATCTTCTATTAGATTTGTTGAATAATAATAGTCTTTTGTTTCCCATCTATGTGCATACGATCACATTGAGTGAAACGATTAGGTTAATATACTTCTCTAAAGATGTTTGAGTGGCATCCTTTTGCATTTATAATGAGTTAATTATACTCGAATCATCTTATAAGAAGTTAATTGTACTTGACTTATCTTTCAACTCAATATAGAACGACTCCGTAACTCTTAATGTATCAATTATCGTAAACAATAACCAAGTAAAACTTGTTAGAACTCTTACTTATGTGTTTTACAACTGGAAACACACAACTTGTAACTATACTTAGTGGATTTGTTAAGGAATTCGTAGACGATTACTCTTTTCTCTTTCTTTAGTCGTATCTTCTATTAGATTTGTTGAATAATAATAGTCTTTTGTTTCCCATCTATGTGCATACGATCACATTGAGTGAAACGATTAGGTTAATATACTTCTCTAAAGATGTTTGAGTGGCATCCTTTTGCATTTATAATGAGTTAATTATACTCGAATCATCTTATAAGAAGTTAATTGTACTTGACTTATCTTTCAACTCAATATAGAACGACTCCGTAACTCTTAATGTATCAATTATCGTAAACAATAACCAAGTAAAACTTGTTAGAACTCTTACTTATGTGTTTTACAACTGGAAACACACAACTTGTAACTATACTTAGTGGATTTGTTAAGGAATTCGTAGACGATTACTCTTTTCTCTTTCTTTAGTCGTATCTTCTATTAGATTTGTTGAATAATAATAGTCTTTTGTTTCCCATCTATGTGCATACGATCACATTGAGTGAAACGATTAGGTTAATATACTTCTCTAAAGATGTTTGAGTGGCATCCTTTTGCATTTATAATGAGTTAATTATACTCGAATCATCTTATAAGAAGTTAATTGTACTTGACTTATCTTTCAACTCAATATAGAACGACTCCGTAACTCTTAATGTATCAATTATCGTAAACAATAACCAAGTAAAACTTGTTAGAACTCTTACTTATGTGTTTTACAACTGGAAACACACAACTTGTAACTATACTTAGTGGATTTGTTAAGGAATTCGTAGACGATTACTCTTTTCTCTTTCTTTAGTCGTATCTTCTATTAGATTTGTTGAATAATAATAGTCTTTTGTTTCCCATCTATGTGCATACGATCACATTGAGTGAAACGATTAGGTTAATATACTTCTCTAAAGATGTTTGAGTGGCATCCTTTTGCATTTATAATGAGTTAATTATACTCGAATCATCTTATAAGAAGTTAATTGTACTTGACTTATCTTTCAACTCAATATAGAACGACTCCGTAACTCTTAATGTATCAATTATCGTAAACAATAACCAAGTAAAACTTGTTAGAACTCTTACTTATGTGTTTTACAACTGGAAACACACAACTTGTAACTATACTTAGTGGATTTGTTAAGGAATTCGTAGACGATTACTCTTTTCTCTTTCTTTAGTCGTATCTTCTATTAGATTTGTTGAATAATAATAGTCTTTTGTTTCCCATCTATGTGCATACGATCACATTGAGTGAAACGATTAGGTTAATATACTTCTCTAAAGATGTTTGAGTGGCATCCTTTTGCATTTATAATGAGTTAATTATACTCGAATCATCTTATAAGAAGTTAATTGTACTTGACTTATCTTTCAACTCAATATAGAACGACTCCGTAACTCTTAATGTATCAATTATCGTAAACAATAACCAAGTAAAACTTGTTAGAACTCTTACTTATGTGTTTTACAACTGGAAACACACAACTTGTAACTATACTTAGTGGATTTGTTAAGGAATTCGTAGACGATTACTCTTTTCTCTTTCTTTAGTCGTATCTTCTATTAGATTTGTTGAATAATAATAGTCTTTTGTTTCCCATCTATGTGCATACGATCACATTGAGTGAAACGATTAGGTTAATATACTTCTCTAAAGATGTTTGAGTGGCATCCTTTTGCATTTATAATGAGTTAATTATACTCGAATCATCTTATAAGAAGTTAATTGTACTTGACTTATCTTTCAACTCAATATAGAACGACTCCGTAACTCTTAATGTATCAATTATCGTAAACAATAACCAAGTAAAACTTGTTAGAACTCTTACTTATGTGTTTTACAACTGGAAACACACAACTTGTAACTATACTTAGTGGATTTGTTAAGGAATTCGTAGACGATTACTCTTTTCTCTTTCTTTAGTCGTATCTTCTATTAGATTTGTTGAATAATAATAGTCTTTTGTTTCCCATCTATGTGCATACGATCACATTGAGTGAAACGATTAGGTTAATATACTTCTCTAAAGATGTTTGAGTGGCATCCTTTTGCATTTATAATGAGTTAATTATACTCGAATCATCTTATAAGAAGTTAATTGTACTTGACTTATCTTTCAACTCAATATAGAACGACTCCGTAACTCTTAATGTATCAATTATCGTAAACAATAACCAAGTAAAACTTGTTAGAACTCTTACTTATGTGTTTTACAACTGGAAACACACAACTTGTAACTATACTTAGTGGATTTGTTAAGGAATTCGTAGACGATTACTCTTTTCTCTTTCTTTAGTCGTATCTTCTATTAGATTTGTTGAATAATAATAGTCTTTTGTTTCCCATCTATGTGCATACGATCACATTGAGTGAAACGATTAGGTTAATATACTTCTCTAAAGATGTTTGAGTGGCATCCTTTTGCATTTATAATGAGTTAATTATACTCGAATCATCTTATAAGAAGTTAATTGTACTTGACTTATCTTTCAACTCAATATAGAACGACTCCGTAACTCTTAATGTATCAATTATCGTAAACAATAACCAAGTAAAACTTGTTAGAACTCTTACTTATGTGTTTTACAACTGGAAACACACAACTTGTAACTATACTTAGTGGATTTGTTAAGGAATTCGTAGACGATTACTCTTTTCTCTTTCTTTAGTCGTATCTTCTATTAGATTTGTTGAATAATAATAGTCTTTTGTTTCCCATCTATGTGCATACGATCACATTGAGTGAAACGATTAGGTTAATATACTTCTCTAAAGATGTTTGAGTGGCATCCTTTTGCATTTATAATGAGTTAATTATACTCGAATCATCTTATAAGAAGTTAATTGTACTTGACTTATCTTTCAACTCAATATAGAACGACTCCGTAACTCTTAATGTATCAATTATCGTAAACAATAACCAAGTAAAACTTGTTAGAACTCTTACTTATGTGTTTTACAACTGGAAACACACAACTTGTAACTATACTTAGTGGATTTGTTAAGGAATTCGTAGACGATTACTCTTTTCTCTTTCTTTAGTCGTATCTTCTATTAGATTTGTTGAATAATAATAGTCTTTTGTTTCCCATCTATGTGCATACGATCACATTGAGTGAAACGATTAGGTTAATATACTTCTCTAAAGATGTTTGAGTGGCATCCTTTTGCATTTATAATGAGTTAATTATACTCGAATCATCTTATAAGAAGTTAATTGTACTTGACTTATCTTTCAACTCAATATAGAACGACTCCGTAACTCTTAATGTATCAATTATCGTAAACAATAACCAAGTAAAACTTGTTAGAACTCTTACTTATGTGTTTTACAACTGGAAACACACAACTTGTAACTATACTTAGTGGATTTGTTAAGGAATTCGTAGACGATTACTCTTTTCTCTTTCTTTAGTCGTATCTTCTATTAGATTTGTTGATTAATAATAGTCTTTTGTTTCCCATCTATGTGCATACGATCACATTGAGTGAAACGATTAGGTTAATATACTTCTCTAAAGATGTTTGAGTGGCATCCTTTTGCATTTATAATGAGTTAATTATACTCGAATCATCTTATAAGAAGTTAATTGTACTTGACTTATCTTTCAACTCAATATAGAACGACTCCGTAACTCTTAATGTATCAATTATCGTAAACAATAACCAAGTAAAACTTGTTAGAACTCTTACTTATGTGTTTTACAACTGGAAACACACAACTTGTAACTATACTTAGTGGATTTGTTAAGGAATTCGTAGACGATTACTCTTTTCTCTTTCTTTAGTCGTATCTTCTATTAGATTTGTTGAATAATAATAGTCTTTTGTTTCCCATCTATGTGCATACGATCACATTGAGTGAAACGATTAGGTTAATATACTTCTCTAAAGATGTTTGAGTGGCATCCTTTTGCATTTATAATGAGTTAATTATACTCGAATCGTCTTATAAGAAGTTAATTGTACTTGACTTATCTTTCAACTCAATATAGAACGACTCCGTAACTCTTAATGTATCAATTATCGTAAACAATAACCAAGTAAAACTTGTTAGAACTCTTACTTATGTGTTTTACAACTGGAAACACACAACTTGTAACTATACTTAGTGGATTTGTTAAGGAATTCGTAGACGATTACTCTTTTCTCTTTCTTTAGTCGTATCTTCTATTAGATTTGTTGAATAATAATAGTCTTTTGTTTCCCATCTAAGTGCTACGATCAAATTGACTGAAACGATTAGGTTAACATACTTCTCTAAAGATGTTTAAGTGGCATCCTTTTGCATTTATAATGAGTTAATTATACTCGAATCATCTTATAAGAAGTTAATTGTACTTGACTTATCTTTCAACTCAATATAGAACGACTCCGTAACTCTTAATGTATCAATTATCGTAAACAATAACCAAGTAAAACTTGTTAGAACTCTTACTTATGTGTTTTACAACTGGAAACACACAACTTGTAACTATACTTAGTGGATTTGTTAAGGAATTCGTAGACGATTACTCTTTTCTCTTTCTTTAGTCGTATCTTCTATTAGATTTGTTGATTAATAATAGTCTTTTTTTTCCCATCTAAGTGCTTACAATCAAATTGACTGAAACGATTAGGTTAATATACTTCTCTAAAGATGTTTAAATGGCATCCTTTTGCATTTATAATGAGTTAATTATACTCGAATCATCTTATAAGAAGTTAATTGTACTTGACTTATCTTTCAACTCAATATAGAATGATTCCGTAACTCTTAATGTATCAATTATCGTAAACAATAACCAAGTAAAACTTGTTAGAACTCTTACTTATGTGTTTTACAACTGGAAACACACAACTTGTAACTATACTTAGTGGATTTGTTAAGGAATTCGTAGACGATTACTCTTTTCTCTTTCTTTAGTCGTATCTTCTATTAGATTTGTTGAATAATAATAGTCTTTGTTTCCCATCTATGTGCATACG
>JACJVH010000308.1:0-60000 GCA_028654395.1 Scutellaria barbata
TTATAAATAGTTAATCGTACTCGAATCGTCTTATAAAGAGTTAATTGTACTTGACTTATCTTTAACTCAATATAGAATGAATCCGAAACTATTACTGTAACAATTATCGTAAACGATAAGCAAGTAAAACTTGTTAGAACTCTTACTTATGTGTTTTATAACTGGAAACACATAACTTGTAACTATACTTAGTGGATTTGTTAAGGAATCCGTAGACGATTACTCTTTTCTCTTTCTTTAGTCGTATCTTCTATTAGATTTGATGAATAATAATAGTCTTTTATTTCCCATATAAGTGCATACGATCACATCTTAATATACTTTTCTAAAGATGTTTAAGTGGCATCCTTTTCCATTTATAAGAGTTAATCGTACTCGAATAATCTTATAAGGAGTTAATTGTACTTGACTTATCTTTCAACTCAATATAGAACGAATCCGAAACTCTAACTGTAACAATTATCATAAACGATAAGGAAGTAAAGCTTGTTGGAACCCTTAGTTATGTGTTTTATAACTGGAAACACACAACTTGTAAATATACTTAGTGGATTTGTTACGGAATTCGTAGACGATTACTCTTTTCTCTTTCTTTAGTCGTATCTTCTATTAGATTTGATGAATAATTATAGTCTTTTATTTCCCATCTAAGTGCATACGATCACATCTTAATATACTTTTCTAAAGATGTTTAAGTGGCATCCTTTTCCATTTATAAAGAGTTAATCGTACTCGAATATTCTTATAAGGAGTTAATTGTACTTGACTTATATTTCAACTCAATATAGAACGAATCCGAAACTCTAACTGTAACAATTATCATAAACGATAAGCAAGTAAAGCTTGTTGGAACCCTTAGTTATGTGTTTTATAACTGGAAACACACAACTTGTAAATATACTTAGTGGATTTGTTAAGGAATTCGTAGACGATTACTCTTTTCTCTTTCATTAGTCGTATCTTCAATTAGATTTGTTGAATAATAATAGACTTTTGTTTCCCATCTAAGTGCATACGATCACATCTAGTGAAACGATTTGGTTAATATACTTCTCTAAAGATGTTTAAGTGGCATCATTTTACATTTATAAAGAAAGAGTTAATCGTACTCGAATCATCTCATAAGGAGTTGATTGTACTTGACTTATCTTTCAACTCAATATAGAACGAATCCGAAACTCTAACTGTAACAATTATCGTAAACGATAAGCAAGTAAAGCTTGTTAGAACCCTTAGTTATGTGTTTTATAACTGGAAACACACAACTTGTAACTATACTTAGTGGATTTGTTAAGGAATTCGTAGACGATTACTCTTTTCTCTTTCTTTAGTCGTATCTTCTATTAGATTTGTTGAATAATAATAGACTTTTATTTCCCATCTAAGTGCATACGATCACATCGAGTGAAACGATTAGGTTAATATACTTCTCTAAAGATGTTTAAGTGGCATCCTTTTGTATTTATGAAGAGCTAATCGTACTCGAATAATCTTATAAGGAGTTAATTGTACTTGACTTATCTTTCAACTTAATATAGAACGAATCTGAAACTCTTAATGTAACAATTATCGTAAATGATAAGCATGTAAAACTTGTTAGAACTCTTACTTATGTATTTTATAATAGGAAACACACAACTTGTAATTATACTTAGTGGATTTGTTAAGGAATTCGTAGACGATTATTCTTTTCTCTTTCTTTAGTCGTATCTTCTATTAGATTTGTTGAATAATAATAGACTTTTATTTCCCATCTAAGTGCATACGATCACATCGTGTGAAATGATTAGGTTAACATACTTCTCTAAAGATGTTTTAGTGGCATCCTTTTGCATTTATAAAGAGTTAATCGTACTCAAATCATCTTATAAGGAGTTAATTGTACTTGACTTATCTTTCTACTCAATATAGAACGACTCCGTAACTCTTACTGTAACAATTATCGTAAACGATAAGCAAGTAAAACTTTTTAGAACTCTTACTAATGTGTTTTATAACTGAAAACACACAACTTGTAACTATACTTAGTTGATTTGTTAAGGAATTTGTAGACAATTACTCTTTTCTCTTTCTTTAGTTGTATCTTCTATTAGATTTGTTGAATAATAATAGACTTTTGTTTCCCATCTAAGTGCATACGATCACATCTAGTGAAACGATTTAATTAATATACTTCTCTAAAGATGTTTAAGTGGCATCATTTTGCATTTATAAAGAGTTAATCGTACTCGAATCGTCTTATAAAGAGTTAATTGTACTTGACTTATCTTTAACTCAATATAGAATGAATCCGAAACTATTACTGTAACAATTATCGTAAACGATAAGCAAGTAAAACTTGTTAGAACTCTTACTTATGTGTTTTATAACTGGAAACACACAACTTGTAACTATACTTAGTGGATTTGTTAAGGAATTCGTAGACGATTACACTTTTCTCTTTCTTTAGTCGTATCTTCTATTAGATTTGATGAATAATAATAGTCTTTTATTTCCCATATAAGTGCATACGATCACATCTTAATATACTTTTCTAAAGATGTTTAAGTGGCATCATTTTCCATTTATAAAGAGTTAATCGTACTCGAATAATCTTATAAGGAGTTAATTGTACTTGACTTATCTTTCAACTCAATATAGAACGAATCCGAAACTCTAACTGTAACAATTATCATAAACGATAAGGAAGTAAAGCTTGTTGGAACCCTTAGTTATGTGTTTTCTAACTGGAAACACACAACTTGTAAATATACTTAGTGGATTTGTTAAGGAATTCGTAGACGATTACTCTTTTCTCTTTCTTTAGTCGTATCTTCTATTAGATTTGATGAATAATTATAGTCTTTTATTTCCCATCTAAGTGCATACGATCACATCTTAATATACTTTTCTAAAGATGTTTAAGTGGCATCCTTTTCCATTTATAAAGAGTTAATCGTACTCGAATATTCTTATAAGGAGTTAATTGTACTTGACTTATATTTCAACTCAATATAGAACGAATCCGAAACTCTAACTGTAACAATTATCATAAACGATAAGCAAGTAAAGCTTGTTGGAACCCTTAGTTATGTGTTTTATAACTGGAAACACACAACTTGTAAATATACTTAGTGGATTTGTTAAGGAATTCGTAGACGATTACTCTTTTCTCTTTCATTAGTCGTATCTTCAATTAGATTTGTTGAATAATAATAGACTTTTGTTTCCCATCTAAGTGCATACGATCACATCTAGTGAAACGATTTGGTTAATATACTTCTCTAAAGATGTTTAAGTGGCATCATTTTACATTTATAAAGAAAGAGTTAATCGTACTCGAATCATCTCATAAGGAGTTGATTGTACTTGACTTATCTTTCAACTCAATATAGAACGAATCCGAAACTCTAACTGTAACAATTATCATAAACGATAAGCAAGTAAAGCTTGTTAGAACCCTTAGTTATGTGTTTTATAACTGGAAACACACAACTTGTAACTATACTTAGTGGATTTGTTAAGGAATTCGTAGACGATTACTCTTTTCTCTTTCTTTAGTCGTATCTTCTATTAGATTTGTTGAATAATAATAGACTTTTATTTCCCATCTAAGTGCATACGATCACATCGAGTGAAATGATTAGGTTAATATACTTCTCTAAAGATGTTTAAGTGGCATCCTTTTGCATTTATAAAGAGCTAATCGTACTCGAATAATCTTATAAGGAGTTAATTTTACTTGACTTATCTTTCAACTTAATATAGAACGAATCCGAAACTCTTAATGTAACAATTATCGTAAATGATAAGCATGTAAAACTTGTTAGAACTCTTACTTATGTATTTTATAACAGGAAACACACAACTTGTAACTATACTTAGTGGATTTGTTAAGGAATTCGTAGACGATTATTCTTTTCTCTTTCTTTAGTCGTATCTTCTATTAGATTTGTTGAATAATAATAGACTTTTATTTCCCATCTAAGTGCATACGATCACATCGAGTGAAACGATTAGGTTAACATACTTCTCTAAAGATGTTTTAGTGGCATCCTTTTGCATTTATAAAGAGTTAATCGTACTCGAATCATCTTATAAGGAGTTAATTGTACTTGACTTATCTTTCTACTCAATATAGAACGACTCCGTAACTCTTACTGTAACAATTATCGTAAACGATAAGCAAGTAAAACTTTTTAGAACTCTTACTAATGTGTTTTATAACTGAAAACACACAACTTGTAACTATACTTATTTGATTTGTTAAGGAATTTGTAGACGATTACTCTTTTCTCTTTCTTTAGTTGTATGTTCTATTAGATTTGTTGAATAATAATAGACTTTTGTTTCCCATCTAAGTGCATACGATCACATCTAGTGAAACGATTTAATTAATATACTTCTCTAAAGATGTTTAAGTGGCATCATTTTGCATTTATAAAGAGTTAATCGTACTCGAATCGTCTTATAAAGAGTTAATTGTACTTGACTTATCTTTAACTCAATATAGAATGAATCCGAAACTATTACTGTAACAATTATCGTAAACGATAAGCAAGTAAAACTTGTTAGAACTCTTACTTATGTGTTTTATAACTGGAAACACACAACTTGTAACTATACTTAGTGGATTTGTTAAGGAATTCGTAGACGATTACACTTTTCTCTTTCTTTAGTCGTATCTTCTATTAGATTTGATGAATAATAATAGTCTTTTATTTCCCATATAAGTGCATACGATCACATCTTAATATACTTTTCTAAAGATGTTTAAGTGGCATCATTTTCCATTTATAAAGAGTTAATCGTACTCGAATAATCTTATAAGGAGTTAATTGTACTTGACTTATCTTTCAACTCAATATAGAACGAATCCGAAACTCTAACTGTAACAATTATAATAAACGATAAGGAAGTAAAGCTTGTTGGAACCCTTAGTTATGTGTTTTCTAACTGGAAACACACAACTTGTAAATATACTTAGTGGATTTGTTAAGGAATTCGTAGACGATTACTCTTTTCTCTTTCTTTAGTCGTATCTTCTATTAGATTTGATGAATAATTATAGTCTTTTATTTCCCATCTAAGTGCATACGATCACATCTTAATATACTTTTCTAAAGATGTTTAAGTGGCATCCTTTTCCATTTATAAAGAGTTAATCGTACTCGAATATTCTTATAAGGAGTTAATTGTACTTGACTTATATTTCAACTCAATATAGAACGAATCCGAAACTCTAACTGTAACAATTATCATAAACGATAAGCAAGTAAAGCTTGTTGGAACCCTTAGTTATGTGTTTTATAACTGGAAACACACAACTTGTAAATATACTTAGTGGATTTGTTAAGGAATTCGTAGACGATTACTCTTTTCTCTTTCATTAGTCGTATCTTCAATTAGATTTGTTGAATAATAATAGACTTTTGTTTCCCATCTAAGTGCATACGATCACATCTAGTGAAACGATTTGGTTAATATACTTCTCTAAAGATGTTTAAGTGGCATCATTTTACATTTATAAAGAAAGAGTTAATCGTACTCGAATCATCTCATAAGGAGTTGATTGTACTTGACTTATCTTTCAACTCAATATAGAACGAATCCGAAACTCTAACTGTAACAATTATCGTAAACGATAAGCAAGTAAAGCTTGTTAGAACCCTTAGTTATGTGTTTTATAACTGGAAACACACAACTTGTAACTATACTTAGTGGATTTGTTAAGGAATTCGTAGACGATTACTCTTTTCTCTTTCTTTAGTCGTATCTTCTATTAGATTTGTTGAATAATAATAAACTTTTATTTCCCATCTAAGTGCATACGATCACGTCGAGTGAAACGATTAGGTTAATATACTTCTCTAAAGATGTTTAAGTGGCATCCTTTTGCATTTATAAAGAGCTAATCGTACTCGAATAATCTTATAAGGAGTTAATTGTACTTGACTTATCTTTCAACTTAATATAGAACGAATCCGAAACTCTTAATGTAACAATTATCGTAAATGATAAGCATGTAAAACTTGTTAGAACTCTTACTTATGTATTTTATAACAGGAAACACACAACTTGTAACTATACTTAGTGGATTTGTTAAGGAATTCGTAGACGATTATTCTTTTCTCTTTCTTTAGTCGTATCTTCTATTAGATTTGTTGAATAATAATAGACTTTTATTTCCCATCTAAGTGCATACGATCACATCGAGTGAAACGATTAGGTTAACATACTTCTCTAAAGATGTTTTAGTGGCATCCTTTTGCATTTATAAAGAGTTAATCGTACTCGAATCATCTTATAAGGAGTTAATTGTACTTGACTTATCTTTCTACTCAATATAGAACGACTCCGTAACTCTTACTGTAACAATTATCGTAAACGATAAGCAAGTAAAACTTTTTAGAACTCTTACTAATGTGTTTTATAACTGAAAACACACAACTTGTAACTATACTTATTTGATTTGTTAAGGAATTTGTAGACGATTACTCTTTTCTCTTTCTTTAGTTGTATGTTCTATTAGATTTGATGAATAATTATAGTCTTTTATTTCCCATCTAAGTGCATACGATCACATCTTAATATACTTTTCTAAAGATGTTTAAGTGGCATCCTTTTCCATTTATAAAGAGTTAATCGTACACGAATATTCTTATAAGGAGTTAATTGTACTTGACTTATCTTTCAACTCAATATAGAACGAATTCGAAACACTAACTGTAACAATTATAATAAACGATAAGCAAGTAAAGCTTGTTGGAACCCCTAGTTATGTGTTTTATAACTGGAAACACACAACTTGTAAATATACTTAGTGGATTTGTTAAGGAATTAGTAGACGATTACTCTTTTCTCTTTCATTAGTTGTATCTTCAATTAGATTTGTTGAATAATAATAGACTTTTATTTCCCATCTAAGTGCATACGATCACATCGAGTCAAACGATTAGGTTAACATACTTCTCTAAAGATGTTTTAGTGGCATCCTTTTGCATTTATAAAGAGTTAATCGTACTCGAATCATCTTATAAGGAGTTAATTTTACTTGACTTATCTTTCAACTCAATATAGAACGACTCCGTAACTCTTACTGTAACAATTATTGTAAACGATAAGCAAGTAAAACTTTTTAAAACTCTTACTAATGTGTTTTATAACTGAAAACACACAACTTGTAAATATACTTAGTAGATTTGTTAAGGAATTCGTAGACGATTACTCTTTTCTCTTTCATTAGTTGTATCTTCAATTAGATTTGTTGAATAATAATAGACTTTTGTTTCCCATCTAAGTGCATACGATCACATCTAGTGAAACGATTTGGTTAATATACTTCTCTAAAGATGTTTAAGTGGCATCATTTTACATTTATAAAGAAAGAGTTAATCGTACTCGAATCATCTCATAAGGAGTTAATTGTACTTGACTTATCTTTCAACTCAATATAGAATGAATCCGAAACTCTAACTGTAACAATTATCGTAAACGATAAGCAAGTAAAGCTTGTTGGAACCCTTAGTTATGTGTTTTATAACTGGAAACACACAACTTGTAACTATACTTAGTGGATTTGTTAAGGAATTCGTAGATGATTACTCTTTTCTCTTTCTTTAGTCGTATCTTCTATTAGATTTGTTGAATAATAATAGACTTTTATTTCCCATCTAAGTGCATACGATCACATCGAGTCAAACGATTAGGTTAACATACTTCTCTAAAGATGTTTTAGTGGCATCCTTTTGCATTTATAAAGAGTTAATCGTACTTGAATCATCTTATAAGGAGTTAATTGTACTTGACTTATCTTTCTACTCAATATAGAACGACTCCGTAACTCTTACTGTAACAATTATCGTAAACGATAAGCAAGTAAAACTTTTTAGAACTCTTACTAATGTGTTTTATAACTGAAAACACACAACTTGTAACTATACTTAGTGGATGTGTTAAGGAATTTGTAGACGATTACTCTTTTCTCTTTCTTTAGTTGTATCTTCTATTAGATTTGTTGAATAATTATAGACTTTTGTTTCCCATCTAAGTGCATACGATCACATCTAGTGAAACGATTTAATTAATATACTTTTCTAAAGATGTTTAAGTGGCATCATTTTGCATTTATAAAGAGTTAATCGTACTCGAATCGTCTTATAAAGAGTTAATTGTACTTGACTTATCTTTAACTCAATATAGAATGAATCCGAAACTATTACTGTAACAATTATCGTAAACGATAAGCAAGTAAAACTTGTTAGAACTCTTACTTATGTGTTTTATAACTGGAAACACACAACTTGTAACTATACTTAGTGGATTTGTTAAGGAATTCGTAGACGATTACTCTTTTCCCTTTCTTTCGTCGTATCTTCTATTAGATTTGATGAATAATAATAGTCTTTTATTTCCCATCTAAGTGCATAGAATCACATCTTAATATACTTTTCTAAAGATGTCTAAGTGGCATCCTTTTCCATTTATAAAGAGTTAATCGTACTCGAATAATCTTATAAGGAGTTAATTGTACTTGACTTATCTTTCAACTCAATATAGAACAAATCCGAAACTCTAACTGTAACAATTATCATAAACGATAAGGAAGTAAAGCTTGTTGGAACCCTTAGTTATGTGTTTTATAACTGGAAACACACAACTTGTAAATATACTTAGTGGATTTGTTAAGGAATTAGTAGACGATTACTCTTTTCTCTTTCTTTAGTCGTATCTTCTATTAGATTTGATGAATAATAATAGTCTTTTATTTCCCATCTAAGTGCATACGATCACATCTTAATATACTTTTCTAAAGATGTTTAAGTGGCATCATTTTCCATTTATAAAAAGTTAATCGTTCTCGAATATTCTTATAAGGAGTTAATTGTACTTGACTTATCTTTCAACTCAATATAGAACGAATCCGAAACTCTAACTGTAACAATTATCATAAACGATAAGCAAGTAAAGCTTGTTGGAACCCTTAGTTATGTGTTTTATAACTGGAAACACACAACTTGTAAATATACTTAGTGGATTTGTTAAGGAATTAGTAGACGATTACTCTTTTCTCTTTCTTTAGTCGTATCTTCTATTAGATTTGATGAATAATAATAGTCTTTTATTTCCCATCTAAGTGCATACGATCACATCTTAATATACTTTTCTAAAGATGTTTAAGTGGCATCCTTTTCCATTTATAAAGAGTTAATCGTACTCGAATATTCTTATAAGGAGTTAATTGTACTTGACTTATCTTTCAACTCAATATAGAACGAATCCGAAACTCTAACTGTAACAATTATTATAAACGATAAGGAAGTAAAGCTTGTTGGAACCCTTAGTTATGTGTTTTATAACTGGAAACACACAACTTGTAAATATACTTAGTGGATTTGTTAAGAGAATTCGTAGACGATTACTCTTTTCTCTTTCTTTAGTTGTATCTTCTATTAGATTTGATGAATAATTATAGTCTTTTATTTCCCATCTAAGTGCATACGATCACATCTTAATATACTTTTCTAAAGATGTTTAAGTGGCATCCTTTTCCATTTATAAAGAGTTAATCGTACTCGAATATTCTTATAAGGAGTTAATTGTACTTGACTTATCTTTCAACTCAATATAGAATGAATCCGAAACACTAACTGTAACAATTATAATAAACGATAAGCAAGTAAAGCTTGTTGGAACCCCTAGTTATGTGTTTTATAACTGGAAACACACAACTTGTAAATATACTTAGTGGATTTGTTAAGGAATTCGTAGACGATTACTCTTTTCTCTTTCATTAGTTGTATCTTCAATTAGATTTGTTGAATAATAATAGACTTTTATTTCCCATCTAAGTGCATACGATCACATCGAGTCAAACGATTAGGTTAACATACTTCTCTAAAGATGTTTTAGTGGCATCCTTTTGCATTTATAAAGAGTTAATCGTACTCGAATCATCTTATAAGGAGTTAATTGTACTTGACTTATCTTTCAACTCAATATAGAACGACTCCGAACTCTTACTGTAACAATTATCGTAAACGATAAGCAAGTAAAACTTTTTAAAACTCTTACTAATGTGTTTTATAACTGAAAACACACAACTTGTAAATATACTTAGTGGATTTGTTAAGGAATTCGTAGACGATTACTCTTTTCTCTTTCATTAGTTGTATCTTCAATTAGATTTGTTGAATAATAATAGACTTTTGTTTCCCATCTAAGTGCATACGATCACATCTAGTGAAACGATTTGGTTAATATACTTCTCTAAAGATGTTTAAGTGGCATCATTTTACATTTATAAAGAAAGAGTTAATCGTACTCGAATCATCTCATAAGGAGTTGATTGTACTTGACTTATCTTTCAACTCAATATAGAACGAATCCGAAACTCTAACTGTAACAATTATAGTAAACGATAAGCAAGTAAAGCTTGTTAGAACCCTTAGTTATGTGTTTTATAACTGGAAACACACAACTTGTAACTATACTTAGTGGATTTGTTAAGGAATTCGTAGACGATTACTCTTTTCTCTTTCTTTAGTCGTATCTTCTATTAGATTTGTTGAATAATAATAGACTTTTATTTCCCATCTAAGTGCATACGATCACATCGAGTGAAACGATTAGGTTAATATACTTCTCTAAAGATGTTTAAGTGGCATCCTTTTGCATTTATGAAGAGCTAATCGTACTCGAATAATCTTATAAGGAGTTAATTGTACTTGACTTATCTTTCAACTTAATATAGAACGAATCCAAAACTCTTAATGTAACAATTATCGTAAATGATAAGCATGTAAAACTTGTTAGAACTCTTACTTATGTATTTTATAATAGGAAACACACAACTTGTAACTATACTTAGTGGATTTGTTAAGGAATTCGTAGACGATTATTCTTTTCTCTTTCTTTAGTCGTATCTTCTATTAGATTTGTTGAATAATAATAGACTTTTATTTCCCATCTAAGTGCATACGATCACATCGAGTCAAACGATTAGGTTAACATACTTCTCTAAAGATGTTTTAGTGGCATCCTTTTGCATTTATAAAGAGTTAATCGTACTCGAATCATCTTATAAGGAGTTAATTGTACTTGACTTATCTTTCAACTCAATATAGAACGACTCCGTAACTCTTACTGTAACAATTATCGTAAACGATAAGCAAGTAAAACTTTTTAAAACTCTTACTAATGTGTTTTATAACTGAAAACACACAACTTGTAAATATACTTAGTGGATTTGTTAAGGAATTCGTAGACGATTACTCTTTTCTCTTTCATTAGTTGTATCTTCAATTAGATTTGTTGAATAATAATAGACTTTTGTTTCCCATCTAAGTGCATACGATCACATCTAGTGAAACGATTTAATTAATATACTTCTCTAAAGATGTTTAAGTGGCATCATTTTGCATTTATAAAGAGTTAATCGTACTCGAATCGTCTTATAAAGAGTTAATTGTACTTGACTTATCATTAACTCAATATAGAATGAATCCGAAACTATTACTGTAACAATTATCGTAAACGATAAGCAAGTATAACTTGTTAGAACTCTTACTTATGTGTTTTATAACTGGAAACACACAACTTGTAACTATACTTAATGGATTTGTTAAGGAATTCGTAGACGATTACTCTTTTCCCTTTCTTTAGTCGTATCTTCTATTAGATATGATGAATAATAATAGTCTTTTAATCGTACTCGAATCGTCTTATAAAGAGTTAATTGTACTTGACTTATCTTTAACTCAATATAGAATGAATCCGAAACTATTACTGTAACAATTATCGTAAGCGATCAGCAAGTAAAACTTGTTAGAACTCTTACTTATGTGTTTTATAACTGGAAACACACAACTTGTAACTATACCTAGTGGATTTGTTAAGGAATTCGTAGACGATTACTCTTTTCTCTTTCTTTAGTCGTATCTTCTATTAGATTTGATGAATAATAATAGTCTTTTATTTCCCATATAAGTGCATACGATCACATCTTAATATACTTTTCTAAAGATGTTTAAGTGGCATCATTTTCCATTTATAAAGAGTTAATCGTACTCGAATAATCTTATAAGGAGTTAAATGTACTTGACTTATCTTTCAACTCAATATAGAACGAATCCGAAACTCTAACTGTAACAATTATCATAAACGATAAGGAAGTAAAGCTTGTTGGAACCCTTAGTTATGTGTTTTCTAACTGGAAACACACAACTTGTAAATATACTTAGTGGATTTGTTAAGGAATTCGTAGACGATTACTCTTTTCTCTTTCATTAGTTGTATCTTCAATTAGATTTGTTGAATAATAATAGACTTTTGTTTCCCATCTAAGTGCATACGATCACATCTAGTGAAACGATTTGGTTAATATACTTCTCTAAAGATGTTTAAGTGGCATCATTTTACATTTATAAAGAAAGTGTTAATCGTACTCGAATCATCTCATAAGGAGTTGATTGTACTTGACTTATCTTTCAACTCAATATAGAACGAATCCGAAACTCTAACTGTAACAATTATCGTAAACGATAAGCAAGTAAAGCTTGTTAGAACCCTTAGTTATGTGTTTTATAACTGGAAACACACAACTTGTAACTATACTTAGTGGATTTGTTAAGGAATTCGTAGATGATTACTCTTTTCTCTTTCTTTAGTCGTATCTTCTATTAGATTTGTTGAATAATAATAGACTTTTATTTCCCATCTAAGTGCATACGATCACATCGAGTGAAACGATTAGGTTAATATACTTCTCTAAAGATGTTTAAGTGGCATCCTTTTGCATTTATGAAGAGCTAATCGTACTCGAATAATCTTATAAGGAGTTAATTGTACTTGACTTATCTTTCAACTTAATATAGAACGAATCCAAAACTCTTAATGTAACAATTATCGTAAATGATAAGCATGTAAAACTTGTTAGAACTCTTACTTATGTATTTTATAATAGGAAACACACAACTTGTAACTATACTTAGTGGATTTGTTAAGGAATTCGTAGACGATTATTCTTTTCTCTTTCTTTAGTCGTATCTTCTATTAGATTTGTTGAATAATAATAGACTTTTATTTCCCATCTAAGTGCATACGATCACATCGAGTCAAACGATTAGGTTAACATACTTCTCTAAAGATGTTTTAGTGGCATCCTTTTGCATTTATAAAGAGTTAATCGTACTCGAATCATCTTATAAGGAGTTAATTGTACTTGACTTATCTTTCAACTCAATATAGAACGACTCCGTAACTCTTACTGTAACAATTATCGTAAACGATAAGCAAGTAAAACTTTTTAAAACTCTTACTAATGTGTTTTATAACTGAAAACACACAACTTGTAAATATACTTAGTGGATTTGTTAAGGAATTCGTAGACGATTACTCTTTTCTCTTTCATTAGTTGTATCTTCAATTAGATTTGTTGAATAATAATAGACTTTTGTTTCCCATCTAAGTGCATACGATCACATCTAGTGAAACGATTTAATTAATATACTTCTCTAAAGATGTTTAAGTGGCATCATTTTGCATTTATAAAGAGTTAATCGTACTCGAATCGTCTTATAAAGAGTTAATTGTACTTGACTTATCATTAACTCAATATAGAATGAATCCGAAACTATTACTGTAACAATTATCGTAAACGATAAGCAAGTATAACTTGTTAGAACTCTTACTTATGTGTTTTATAACTGGAAACACACAACTTGTAACTATACTTAATGGATTTGTTAAGGAATTCGTAGACGATTACTCTTTTCCCTTTCTTTAGTCGTATCTTCTATTAGATATGATGAATAATAATAGTCTTTTAATCGTACTCGAATCGTCTTATAAAGAGTTAATTGTACTTGACTTATCTTTAACTCAATATAGAATGAATCCGAAACTATTACTGTAACAATTATCGTAAGCGATCAGCAAGTAAAACTTGTTAGAACTCTTACTTATGTGTTTTATAACTGGAAACACACAACTTGTAACTATACCTAGTGGATTTGTTAAGGAATTCGTAGACGATTACTCTTTTCTCTTTCTTTAGTCGTATCTTCTATTAGATTTGATGAATAATAATAGTCTTTTATTTCCCATATAAGTGCATACGATCACATCTTAATATACTTTTCTAAAGATGTTTAAGTGGCATCATTTTTCATTTATAAAGAGTTAATCGTACTCGAATAATCTTATAAGGAGTTAATTGTACTTGACTTATCTTTCAACTAAATATAGAACGAATCCGAAACTCTAACTGTAACAATTATCATAAACGATAAGGAAGTAAAGCTTGTTGGAACCCTTAGTTATGTGTTTTCTAACTGGAAACACACAACTTGTAAATATACTTAGTGGATTTGTTAAGGAATTCGTAGACGATTACTCTTTTCTCTTTCATTAGTTGTATCTTCAATTAGATTTGTTGAATAATAATAGACTTTTGTTTCCCATCTAAGTGCATACGATCACATCTAGTGAAACGATTTGGTTAATATACTTCTCTAAAGATGTTTAAGTGGCATCATTTTACATTTATAAAGAAAGAGTTAATCGTACTCGAATCATCTCATAAGGAGTTGATTGTACTTGACTTATCTTTCAACTCAATATAGAACGAATCCGAAACTCTAACTGTAACAATTATCGTAAACGATAAGCAAGTAAAGCTTGTTAGAACCCTTAGTTATGTGTTTTATAACTGGAAACACACAACTTGTAACTATACTTAGTGGATTTGTTAAGGAATTCGTAGACGATTACTCTTTTCTCTTTCTTTAGTCGTATCTTCTATTAGATTTGTTGAATAATAATAGACTTTTATTTCCCATCTAAGTGCATACGATCACATCGAGTGAAACGATTCGGTTAATATACTTCTCTAAAGATGTTTAAGTGGCATCCTTTTGCATTTATGAAGAGCTAATCGTACTCGAATAATCTTATAAGGAGTTAATTGTACTTGACTTATCTTTCAACTTAATATAGAACGAATCCAAAACTCTTAATGTAACAATTATCGTAAATGATAAGCATGTAAAACTTGTTAGAACTCTTACTTATGTATTTTATAATAGGAAACACACAACTTGTAACTATACTTAGTGGATTTGTTAAGGAATTCGTAGACGATTATTCTTTTCTCTTTCTTTAGTCGTATCTTCTATTAGATTTGTTGAATAATAATAGACTTTTATTTCCCATCTAAGTGCATACGATCACATCGAGTCAAACGATTAGGTTAACATACTTCTCTAAAGATGTTTTAGTGGCATCCTTTTACATTTATAAAGAGTTAATCGTACTCGAATCATCTTATAAGGAGTTAATTGTACTTGACTTATCTTTCAACTCAATATAGAACGACTCCGTAACTCTTACTGTAACAATTATCGTAAACGATAAGCAAGTAAAACTTTTTAAAACTCTTACTAATGTGTTTTATAACTGAAAACACACAACTTGTAAATATACTTAGTGGATTTGTTAAGGAATTCGTAGACGATTACTCTTTTCTCTTTCATTAGTTGTATCTTCAATTAGATTTGTTGAATAATAATAGACTTTTGTTTCCCATCTAAGTGCATACGATCACATCTAGTGAAACGATTTAATTAATATACTTCTCTAAAGATGTTTAAGTGGCATCATTTTGCATTTATAAAGAGTTAATCGTACTCGAATCGTCTTATAAAGAGTTAATTGTACTTGACTTATCTTTAACTCAATATAGAATGAATCCGAAACTATTACTGTAACAATTATCGTAAACGATAAGCAAGTATAACTTGTTAGAACTCTTACTTATGTGTTTTATAACTGGAAACACACAACTTGTAACTATACTTAATGGATTTGTTAAGGAATTCGTAGACGATTACTCTTTTCCCTTTCTTTAGTCGTATCTTCTATGAGATATGATGAATAATAATAGTCTTTTAATCGTACTCGAATCGTCTTATAAAGAGTTAATTGTACTTGACTTATCTTTAACTCAATATAGAATGAATCCGAAACTATTACTGTAACAATTATCGTAAACGATGAGCAAGTAAAACTTGTTAGAACTCTTACTTATGTGTTTTATAACTGGAAACACACAACTTGTAACTATACTTAGTGGATTTGTTAAGGAATTCGTAGACGATTACTCTTTTCTCTTTCTTTAGTCGTATCTTCTATTAGATTTGATGAATAATAATAGTCTTTTATTTCCCATATAAGTGCATACGATCACATCTTAATATACTTTTCTAAAGATGTTTAAGTGGCATCATTTTCCATTTATAAAGAGTTAATCGTACTCGAATAATCTTATAAGGAGTTAATTGTACTTGACTTATCTTTCAACTCAATATAGAACGAATCCGAAACTCTAACTGTAACAATTATCATAAACGATAAGGAAGTAAAGCTTGTTGGAACGCTTAGTTATGTGTTTTCTAACTGGAAACACACAACTTGTAAATATACTTAGTGGATTTGTTAAGGAATTCGTAGACGATTACTCTTTTCTCTTTCTTTAGTCGTATCTTCTATTAGATTTGATGAATAATTATAGTCTTTTATTTCCCATCTAAGTGCATACGATCACATCTTAATATACTTTTCTAAAGATGTTTAAGTGGCATCCTTTTCCATTTATAAAGAGTTAATCGTACTCGAATAATCTTATAAGGAGTTAATTGTACTTGACTTATATTTCAACTCAATATAGAACGAATCCGAAACTCTAACTGTAACAATTATCATAAACGATAAGGAAGTAAAGCTTGTTGGAACCCTTAGTTATGTGTTTTATAACTGGAAACACACAACTTGTAAATATACTTAGTGGATTTGTTACGGAATTCGTAGACGATTACTCTTTTCTCTTTCTTTAGTCGTATCTTCTATTAGATTTGATGAATAATTATAGTCTTTTATTTCCCATCTAAGTGCATACGATCACATCTTAATATACTTTTCTAAAGATGTTTAAGTGGCATCCTTTTCCATTTATAAAGAGTTAATCGTACTCGAATATTCTTATAAGGAGTTAATTGTACTTGACTTATATTTCAACTCAATATAGAACGAATCCGAAACTCTAACTGTAACAATTATCATAAACGATAAGCAAGTAAAGCTTGTTGGAACCCTTAGTTATGTGTTTTATAACTGGAAACACACAACTTGTAAATATACTTAGTGGATTTGTTAAGGAATTCGTAGACGATTACTCTTTTCTCTTTCATTAGTCGTATCTTCAATTAGATTTGTTGAATAATAATAGACTTTTGTTTCCCATCTAAGTGCATACGATCACATCTAGTGAAACGATTTGGTTAATATACTTCTCTAAAGATGTTTAAGTGGCATCATTTTACATTTATAAAGAAAGAGTTAATCGTACTCGAATCATCTCATAAGGAGTTGATTGTACTTGACTTATCTTTCAACTCAATATAGAACGAATCCGAAACTCTAACTGTAACAATTATCATAAACGATAAGGAAGTAAAGCTTGTTGGAACCCTTAGTTATGTGTTTTCTAACTGGAAACACACAACTTGTAAATATACTTAGTGGATTTGTTAAGGAATTCGTAGACGATTACTCTTTTCTCTTTCATTAGTTGTATCTTCAATTAGATTTGTTGAATAATAATAGACTTTTGTTTCCCATCTAAGTGCATACGATCACATCTAGTGAAACGATTTAATTAATATACTTCTCTAAAGATGTTTAAGTGGCATCATTTTGCATTTATAAAGAGTTAATCGTACTCGAATCGTCTTATAAAGAGTTAATTGTACTTGACTTATCTTTAACTCAATATAGAATGAATCCGAAACTATTACTGTAACAATTATCGTAAACGATAAGCAAGTATAACTTGTTAGAACTCTTACTTATGTGTTTTATAACTGGAAACACACAACTTGTAACTATACTTAATGGATTTGTTAAGGAATTCGTAGACGATTACTCTTTTCCCTTTCTTTAGTCGTATCTTCTATGAGATATGATGAATAATAATAGTCTTTTAATCGTACTCGAATCGTCTTATAAAGAGTTAATTGTACTTGACTTATCTTTAACTCAATATAGAATGAATCCGAAACTATTACTGTAACAATTATCGTAAACGATGAGCAAGTAAAACTTGTTAGAACTCTTACTTATGTGTTTTATAACTGGAAACACACAACTTGTAACTATACTTAGTGGATTTGTTAAGGAATTGGTAGACGATTACTCTTTTCTCTTTCTTTAGTCGTATCTTCTATTAGATTTGATGAATAATAATAGTCTTTTATTTCCCATATAAGTGCATACGATCACATCTTAATATACTTTTCTAAAGATGTTTAAGTGGCATCATTTTCCATTTATAAAGAGTTAATCGTACTCGAATAATCTTATAAGGAGTTAATTGTACTTGACTTATCTTTCAACTCAATATAGAACGAATCCGAAACTCTAACTGTAACAATTATCATAAACGATAAGGAAGTAAAGCTTGTTGGAACCCTTAGTTATGTGTTTTCTAACTGGAAACACACAACTTGTAAATATACTTAGTGGATTTGTTAAGGAATTCGTAGACGATTACTCTTTTCTCTTTCTTTAGTCGTATCTTCTATTAGATTTGATGAATAATTATAGTCTTTTATTTCCCATCTAAGTGCATACGATCACATCTTAATATACTTTTCTAAAGATGTTTAAGTGGCATCCTTTTCCATTTATAAAGAGTTAATCGTACTCGAATAATCTTATAAGGAGTTAATTGTACTTGACTTATCTTTCAACTCAATATAGAACGAATCCGAAACTCTAACTATAACAATTATCATAAACGATAAGGAAGTAAAGCTTGTTGGAACCCTTAGTTATGTGTTTTATAACTGGAAACACACAACTTGTAAATATACTTAGTGGATTTGTTACGGAATTCGTAGACGATTACTCTTTTCTCTTTCTTTAGTCGTATCTTCTATTAGATTTGATGAATAATTATAGTCTTTTATTTCCCATCTAAGTGCATACGATCACATCTTAATATACTTTTCTAAAGATGTTTAAGTGGCATCCTTTTCCATTTATAAAGAGTTAATCGTACTCGAATATTCTTATAAGGAGTTAATTGTACTTGACTTATATTTCAACTCAATATAGAACGAATCCGAAACTCTAACTGTAACAATTATCATAAACGATAAGCAAGTAAAGCTTGTTGGAACCCTTAGTTATGTGTTTTATAACTGGAAACACACAACTTGTAAATATACTTAGTGGATTTGTTAAGGAATTCGTAGACGATTACTCTTTTCTCTTTCATTAGTCGTATCTTCAATTAGATTTGTTGAATAATAATAGACTTTTGTTTCCCATCTAAGTGCATACGATCACATCTAGTGAAACGATTTGGTTAATATACTTCTCTAAAGATGTTTAAGTGGCATCATTTTACATTTATAAAGAAAGAGTTAATCGTACTCGAATCATCTCATAAGGAGTTGATTGTACTTGACTTATCTTTCAACTCAATATAGAACGAATCCGAAACTCTAACTGTAACAATTATCGTAAACGATAAGCAAGTAAAGCTTGTTAGAACCCTTAGTTATGTGTTTTATAACTGGAAACACACAACTTGTAACTATACTTAGTGGATTTGTTAAGGAATTCGTAGACGATTACTCTTTTCTCTATCTTTAGTCGTATCTTCTATTAGATTTGTTGAATAATAATAGACTTTTATTTCCCATCTAAGTGCATACGATCACATCGAGTGAAACGATTTGGTTAATATACTTCTCTAAAGATGTTTAAGTGGCATCCTTTTGCATTTATAAAGAGCTAATCGTACTCGAATAATCTTATAAGGAGTTAATTGTACTTGACTTATCTTTCAACTTAATATAGAACGAATCCGAAACTCTTAATGTAACAATTATCGTAAATGATAAGCATGTAAAACTTGTTAGAACTCTTACTTATGTATTTTATAACAGGAAACACACAACTTGTAACTATACTTAGTGGATTTGTTAAGGAATTCGTAGACGATTATTCTTTTCTCTTTCTTTAGTCGTATCTTCTATTAGATTTGTTGAATAATAATAGACTTTTATTTCCCATCTAAGTGCATACGATCACATCGAGTGAAACGATTAGGTTAACATACTTCTCTAAAGATGTTTTAGTGACATCCTTTTGCATTTATAAAGAGTTAATCGTACTTGAATCATCTTATAAGGAGTTAATTGTACTTGACATATCTTTCTACTCAATATAGAACAACTCCGTAACTCTTACTGTAACAATTATCGTAAACGATAAGCAAGTAAAACTTTTTAGAACTCTTACTAATGTGTTTTATAACTGAAAACACACAACTTGTAACTATACTTAGTTGATTTGTTAAGGAATTTGTAGACGATTACTCTTTTCTCTTTCTTTAGTTGTATCTTCTATTAGATTTGTTGAATAATAATAGACTTTTGTTTCCCATCTAAGTGCATACGATCACATCTAGTGAAACGATTTAATTAATATTCTTCTCTAATGTTGTTTAAGTGGCATCATTTTGCATTTATAAAGAGTTAATATACTTAGTGGATTTGTTAAGGAATTAGTAGACGATTTGTTAATATAGAGTTAATATCAACTTGTAAATATACTTAGTGGATTTGTTAAGGAATTAGTAGACGATTTGTCAATATAGAGTTAATATCAACTTGTAAATATACTTAGTGGATTTGTTAAGGAATTAGTAGACGATTACTCTTTTCTCTTTCTTTAGTCGTATCTTCTATTAGATTTGATGAATAATTATAGTCTTTTATTTCCCATCTAAGTGCATACGATCACATCTTAATATACTTTTCTAAGGATGTTTAAGTGCCATCCTTTTCCATTTCTAAAGAGTTAATCGTACTCGAATATTCTTATAAGGAGTTAATTGTACTTGACTTATCTTTCAACTCAATATAGAACGAATCCGAAACACTAACTGTAACAATTATCATAAACGATAAGCAAGTAAAGCTTGTTGGAACCCCTAGTTATGTGTTTTATAACTGGAAACACACAACTTGTAAATATACTTAGTGGATTTGTTAAGGAATTCGTAGACGATTACTCTTTTCTCTTTCATTAGTTGTATCTTCAATTAGATTTGTTGAATAATAATAGACTTTTATTTCCCATCTAAGTGCATACGATCACATCGAGTCAAACGATTAGGTTAACATACTTCTCTAAAGATGTTTTAGTGGCATCCTTTTGCATTTATAAAGAGTTAATCGTACTCGAATCATCTTATAAGGAGTTAATTGTACTTGACTTATCTTTCAACTCAATATAGAACGACTCCGTAACTCTTACTGTAACAATTATTGTAAACGATAAGCAAGTAAAACTTTTTAAAACTCTTACTAATGTGTTTTATAACTGAAAACACACAACTTGTAAATATACTTAGTGGATTTGTTAAGGAATTCGTAGAAGATTACTCTTTTCTCTTTCATTAGTTGTATCTTCAATTAGATTTGTTGAATAATAATAGACTTTTGTTTCCCATCTAAGTGCATACGATCACATCCAGTGAAACGATTTGGTTAATATACTTCTCTAAAGATGTTTAAGTGGCATCATTTTACATTTATAAAGAAAGAGTTAATCGTACTCGAATCATCTCATAAGGAGTTAATTGTACTTGACTTATCTTTCAACTAAATATAGAACGAATCCGAAACTCTAACTGTAACAATTATCGTAAACGATAAGCAAGTAAAGCTTGTTGGAACCCTTAGTTATGTGTTTTATAACTGGAAACACACAACTTGTAACTATACTTAGTGGATTTGTTAAGGAATTCGTAGATGATTACTCTTTTCTCTTTCTTTAGTCGTATCTTCTATTAGATTTGTTGAATAATAATAGACTTTTATTTCCCATCTAAGTGCATACGATCACATCGAGTCAAACGATTAGGTTAACATACTTCTCTAAAGATGTTTTAGTGGCATCCTTTTGCATTTATAAAGAGTTAATCGTACTCGAATCATCTTATAAGGAGTTAATTGTACTTGACTTATCTTTCAACTCAATATAGAACGACTCCGTAACTCTTACTGTAACAATTATCGTAAACGATATGCAAGGAAAACTTTTTAGAACTCTTACTAATGTGTTTTATAACTGAAAACACACAACTTGTAACTATACTTAGTGGATGTGTTAAGGAATTTGTAGACGATTACTCTTTTCTCTTTCTTTAGTTGTATCTTCTATTAGATTTGTTGAATAATAATAGACTTTTGTTTCCCATCTAAGTGCATACGATCACATCTAGTGAAACGATTTAATTAATATACTTCTCTAAAGATGTTTAAGTGGCATCATTTTGCATTTATAAAGAGTTAATCGTACTCGAATCGTCTTATAAAGAGTTAATTGTACTTGACTTATCTTTAACTCAATATAGAATGAATCCGAAACTATTACTGTAACAATTATCGTAAACGATAAGCAAGTAAAACTTGTTAGAACTCTTACTTATGTGTTTTATAACTGGAAACACACAACTTGTAACTATACTTAATGGATTTGTTAAGGAATTCGTAGACGATTACTCTTTTCCCTTTCTTTAGTCGTATCTTCTATTAGATATGATGAATAATAATAGTCTTTTAATCGTACTCGAATCGTCTTATAAAGAGTTAATTGTACTTGACTTATCTTTAACTCAATATAGAATGAATCCGAAACTATTACTGTAACAATTATCGTAAACGATAAGCAAGTATAACTTGTTAGAACTCTTACTTATGTGTTTTACAACTGGAAACACACAACTTGTAACTATACTTAGTGGATTTGTTAAGGAATTCGTAGACGATTATTCTTTTCTCTTTCTTTAGTCGTATCTTCTATTAGATTTGTTGAATAATAATAGACTTTTATTTCCCATCTAAGTGCATACGATCACATCGAGTGAAACGATTAGGTTAACATACTTCTCTAAAGATGTTTTAGTGACATCCTTTTGCATTTATAAAGAGTTAATCGTACTTGAATCATCTTATAAGGAGTTAATTGTACTTGACATATCTTTCTACTCAATATAGAACAACTCCGTAACTCTTACTGTAACAATTATCGTAAACGATAAGCAAGTAAAACTTTTTAGAACTCTTACTAATGTGTTTTATAACTGAAAACACACAACTTGTAACTATACTTAGTTGATTTGTTAAGGAATTTGTAGACGATTACTCTTTTCTCTTTCTTTAGTTGTATCTTCTATTAGATTTGTTGAATAATAATAGACTTTTGTTTCCCATCTAAGTGCATACGATCACATCTAGTGAAACGATTTAATTAATATTCTTCTCTAATGTTGTTTAAGTGGCATCATTTTGCATTTATAAAGAGTTAATATACTTAGTGGATTTGTTAAGGAATTAGTAGACGATTTGTTAATATAGAGTTAATATCAACTTGTAAATATACTTAGTGGATTTGTTAAGGAATTAGTAGACGATTTGTCAATATAGAGTTAATATCAACTTGTAAATATACTTAGTGGATTTGTTAAGGAATTAGTAGACGATTACTCTTTTCTCTTTCTTTAGTCGTATCTTCTATTAGATTTGATGAATAATTATAGTCTTTTATTTCCCATCTAAGTGCATACGATCACATCTTAATATACTTTTCTAAGGATGTTTAAGTGCCATCCTTTTCCATTTCTAAAGAGTTAATCGTACTCGAATATTCTTATAAGGAGTTAATTGTACTTGACTTATCTTTCAACTCAATATAGAACGAATCCGAAACACTAACTGTAACAATTATCATAAACGATAAGCAAGTAAAGCTTGTTGGAACCCCTAGTTATGTGTTTTATAACTGGAAACACACAACTTGTAAATATACTTAGTGGATTTGTTAAGGAATTCGTAGACGATTACTCTTTTCTCTTTCATTAGTTGTATCTTCAATTAGATTTGTTGAATAATAATAGACTTTTATTTCCCATCTAAGTGCATACGATCACATCGAGTCAAACGATTAGGTTAACATACTTCTCTAAAGATGTTTTAGTGGCATCCTTTTGCATTTATAAAGAGTTAATCGTACTCGAATCATCTTATAAGGAGTTAATTGTACTTGACTTATCTTTCAACTCAATATAGAACGACTCCGTAACTCTTACTGTAACAATTATTGTAAACGATAAGCAAGTAAAACTTTTTAAAACTCTTACTAATGTGTTTTATAACTGAAAACACACAACTTGTAAATATACTTAGTGGATTTGTTAAGGAATTCGTAGAAGATTACTCTTTTCTCTTTCATTAGTTGTATCTTCAATTAGATTTGTTGAATAATAATAGACTTTTGTTTCCCATCTAAGTGCATACGATCACATCCAGTGAAACGATTTGGTTAATATACTTCTCTAAAGATGTTTAAGTGGCATCATTTTACATTTATAAAGAAAGAGTTAATCGTACTCGAATCATCTCATAAGGAGTTAATTGTACTTGACTTATCTTTCAACTAAATATAGAACGAATCCGAAACTCTAACTGTAACAATTATCGTAAACGATAAGCAAGTAAAGCTTGTTGGAACCCTTAGTTATGTGTTTTATAACTGGAAACACACAACTTGTAACTATACTTAGTGGATTTGTTAAGGAATTCGTAGATGATTACTCTTTTCTCTTTCTTTAGTCGTATCTTCTATTAGATTTGTTGAATAATAATAGACTTTTATTTCCCATCTAAGTGCATACGATCACATCGAGTCAAACGATTAGGTTAACATACTTCTCTAAAGATGTTTTAGTGGCATCCTTTTGCATTTATAAAGAGTTAATCGTACTCGAATCATCTTATAAGGAGTTAATTGTACTTGACTTATCTTTCAACTCAATATAGAACGACTCCGTAACTCTTACTGTAACAATTATCGTAAACGATATGCAAGGAAAACTTTTTAGAACTCTTACTAATGTGTTTTATAACTGAAAACACACAACTTGTAACTATACTTAGTGGATGTGTTAAGGAATTTGTAGACGATTACTCTTTTCTCTTTCTTTAGTTGTATCTTCTATTAGATTTGTTGAATAATAATAGACTTTTGTTTCCCATCTAAGTGCATACGATCACATCTAGTGAAACGATTTAATTAATATACTTCTCTAAAGATGTTTAAGTGGCATCATTTTGCATTTATAAAGAGTTAATCGTACTCGAATCGTCTTATAAAGAGTTAATTGTACTTGACTTATCTTTAACTCAATATAGAATGAATCCGAAACTATTACTGTAACAATTATCGTAAACGATAAGCAAGTAAAACTTGTTAGAACTCTTACTTATGTGTTTTATAACTGGAAACACACAACTTGTAACTATACTTAATGGATTTGTTAAGGAATTCGTAGACGATTACTCTTTTCCCTTTCTTTAGTCGTATCTTCTATTAGATATGATGAATAATAATAGTCTTTTAATCGTACTCGAATCGTCTTATAAAGAGTTAATTGTACTTGACTTATCTTTAACTCAATATAGAATGAATCCGAAACTATTACTGTAACAATTATCTTAAACGATAAGCAAGTAAAACTTGTTAGAACTCTTACTTATGTGTTTTATAACTGGAAACACACAACTTGTAACTATACTTAGTGGATTTGTTAAGGAATTCGTAGACGATTACTCTTTTCACTTTCTTTAGTCGTATCTTCTATTAGATTTGATGAATAATAATAGTCTTTTATTTCCCATATAAGTGCATACGATCACATCTTAATATAGTTTTCTAAAGATGTTTAAGTGGCATCATTTTCCAATTATAAAGAGTTAATCGTACTCGAATAATCTTATAAGGAGTTAATTGTACTTGACTTATCTTTCAACTCAATATAGAACGAATCCGAAACTCTAACTGTAACAATTATCATAAACGATAAGGAAGTAAAGCTTGTTGGAACCCTTAGTTATGTGTTTTCTAACTGGAAACACACAACTTGTAAATATACTTAGTGGATTTGTTAAGGAATTCGTAGACGATTACTCTTTTCTCTTTCTTTAGTCGTATCTTCTATTAGATTTGATGAATAATTATAGTCTTTTATTTCCCATCTAAGTGCATACGATCACATCTTAATATACTTTTCTAAAGATGTTTAAGTGGCATCCTTTTCCATTTATAAAGAGTTAATCGTACTCGAATAATCTTATAAGGAGTTAATTGTACTTGACTTATCTTTCAACTCAATATAGAACGAATCCGAAACTCTAACTGTAACAATTATCATAAACGATAAGGAAGTAAAGCTTGTTGGAACCCTTAGTTATGTGTTTTATAACTGGAAACACACAACTTGTAAATATACTTAGTGGATTTGTTACGGAATTCGTAGACGATTACTCTTTTCTCTTTCTTTAGTCGTATCTTCTATTAGATTTGATGAATAATTATAGTCTTTTATTTCCCATCTAAGTGCATACGATCACATCTTAATATACTTTTCTAAAGATGTTTAAGTGGCATCCTTTTCCATTTATAAAGAGTTAATCGTACTCGAATATTCTTATAAGGAGTTAATTGTACTTGACTTATATTTCAACTCAATATAGAACGAATCCGAAACTCTAACTGTAACAATTATCATAAACGATAAGCAAGTAAAGCTTGTTGGAACCCTTAGTTATGTGTTTTATAACTGGAAACACACAACTTGTAAATATACTTAGTGGATTTGTTAAGGAATTCGTAGACGATTACTCTTTTCTCTTTCATTAGTCGTATCTTCAATTAGATTTGTTGAATAATAATAGACTTTTGTTTCCCATCTAAGTACATACGATCACATCTAGTGAAACGATTTGGTTAATATACTTCTCTAAAGATGTTTAAGTGGCATCATTTTACATTTATAAAGAAAGAGTTAATCGTACTCGAATCATCTCATAAGGAGTTGATTGTACTTGACTTATCTTTCAACTCAATATAGAACGAATCCGAAACTCTAACTGTAACAATTATCGTAAACGATAAGCAAGTAAAGCTTGTTAGAACCCTTAGTTATGTGTTTTATAACTGGAAACACACAACTTGTAACTATACTTAGTGGATTTGTTAAGGAATTCGTAGACGATTACTCTTTTCTCTATCTTTAGTCGTATCTTCTATTAGATTTGTTGAATAATAATAGACTTTTATTTCCCATCTAAGTGCATACGATCACATCGAGTGAAACGATTTGGTTAATATACTTCTCTAAAGATGTTTAAGTGGCATCCTTTTGCATTTATAAAGAGCTAATCGTACTCGAATAATCTTATAAGGAGTTAATTATACTTGACTTATCTTTCAACTTAATATAGAACGAATCCGAAACTCTTAATGTAACAATTATCGTAAATGATAAGCATGTAAAACTTGTTAGAACTCTTACTTATGTATTTTATAACAGGAAACACACAACTTGTAACTATACTTAGTGGATTTGTTAAGGAATTCGTAGACGATTATTCTTTTCTCTTTCTTTAGTCGTATCTTCTATTAGATTTGTTGAATAATAATAGACTTTTATTTCCCATCTAAGTGCATACGATCACATCGAGCGAAACGATTAGGTTAACATACTTCTCTAAAGATGTTTTAGTGACATCCTTTTGCATTTATAAAGAGTTAATCGTATTTGAATCATCTTATAAGGAGTTAATTGTACTTGACATATCTTTCTACTCAATATAGAACAACTCCGTAACTCTTACTGTAACAATTATCGTAAACGATAAGCAAGTAAAACTTTTTAGAACTCTTACTAATGTGTTTTAGAACTGAAAACACACAACTTGTAACTATACTTAGTTGATTTGTTAAGGAATTTGTAGACGATTACTCTTTTCTCTTTCTTTAGTTGTATCTTCTATTAGATTTGTTGAATAATAATAGACTTTTGTTTCCCATCTAAGTGCATACGATCACATCTAGTGAAACGATTTAATTAATATTCTTCTCTAATGTTGTTTAAGTGGCATCATTTTGCATTTATAAAGAGTTAATCGTACTCGAATCGTCTTATAAAGAGTTAATTGTACTTGACTTATCTTTCAACTCAATATAGAACGAATCCGAAACTCTAACTGTAACAATTATTATAAACGATAAGGAAGTAAAGCTTGTTGGAACCCTTAGTTATGTGTTTTATAACTGGAAACACACAACTTGTAAATATACTTAGTGGATTTGTTAAGGAATTCGTAGACGATTACTCTTTTCTCTTTCTTTAGTCGTATCTTCTATTAGATTTGATGAATAATTATAGTCTTTTATTTCCCATCTAAGTGCATACGATCACATCTTAATATACTTTTCTAAAGATGTTTAAGTGGCATCCTTTTCCATTTCTAAAGAGTTAATCGTACTCGAATATTCTTATAAGGAGTTAATTGTACTTGACTTATCTTTCAACTCAATATAGAACGAATCCGAAACACTAACTGTAACAATTATCATAAACGATAAGCAAGTAAAGCTTGTTGGAACCCCTAGTTATGTGTTTTATAACTGGAAACACACAACTTGTAAATATACTTAGTGGATTTGTCAAGGAATTCGTAGACGATTACTCTTTTCTCTTTCATTAGTTGTATCTTCAATTAGATTTGTTGAATAATAATAGACTTTTATTTCCCATCTAAGTGCATACGATCACATCGAGTCAAACGATTAGGTTAACATACTTCTCTAAAGATGTTTTAGTGGCATCCTTTTGCATTTATAAAGAGTTAATCGTACTCGAATTATCTTATAAGGAGTTAATTGTACTTGACTTATCTTTCAACTCAATATAGAACGACTCCGTAACTCTTACTGTAACAATTATTGTAAACGATAAGCAAGTAAAACTTTTTAAAACTCTTACTAATGTGTTTTATAACTGAAAACACACAACTTGTAAATATACTTAGTGGATTTGTTAAGGAATTCGTAGACGATTACTCTTTTCTCTTTCATTAGTTGTATCTTCAATTAGATTTGTTGAATAATAATAGACTTTTGTTTCCCATCTAAGTGCATACGATCACATCCAGTGAAACGATTTGGTTAATATACTTCTCTAAAGATGTTTAAGTGGCATCATTTTACATTTATAAAGAAAGAGTTAATCGTACTCGAATCATCTCATAAGGAGTTAATTGTACTTGACTTATCTTTCAACTAAATATAGAACGAATCCGAAACTCTAACTGTAACAATTATCGTAAACGATAAGCAAGTAAAGCTTGTTGGAACCCTTAGTTATGTGTTTTATAACTGGAAACACACAACTTGTAACTATACTTAGTGGATTTGTTAAGGAATTCGTAGATGATTACTCTTTTCTCTTTCTTTAGTCGTATCTTCTATTAGATTTGTTGAATAATAATAGACTTTTATTTCTCATCTAAGTGCATACGATCACATCGAGTCAAACGATTAGGTTAACATACTTCTCTAAAGATGTTTTAGTGGCATCCTTTTGCATTTATAAAGAGTTAATCGTACTCGAATCATCTTATAAGGAGTTAATTGTACTTGACTTATCTTTCAACTCAATATAGAACGACTCTGTAACTCTTACTGTAACAATTATCGTAAACGATAAGCAAGTAAAACTTTTTAGAACTCTTACTAATGTGTTTTATAACTGAAAACACACAACTTGTAACTATACTTAGTGGATGTATTAAGGAATTTGTAGACGATTACTCTTTTCTCTTTCTTTAGTTGTATCTTCTATTAGATTTGTTGAATAATAATAGACTTTTGTTTCCCATCTAAGTGCATACGACCACATCTAGTGAAACGATTTAATTAATATACTTCTCTAAAGATGTTTAAGTGGCATCATTTTGCATTTATAAAGAGTTAACCGTACTCGAATCGTCTTATAAAGAGTTAATTGTACTTGACTTATCTTTAACTCAATATAGAATGAATCCGAAACTATTACTGTAACAATTATCGTAAACGATAAGCAAGTAAAACTTGTTAGAACTCTTACTTATGTGTTTTATAACTGGAAACACACAACTTGTAACTATACTTAGTGGATTTGTTAAGGAATTCGTAGACGATTACTCTTTTCCCTTTCTTTAGTCGTATCTTCTATTAGATTTGATGAATAATAATAGTCTTTTATTTCCCATCTAAGTGCATACGATCACATCTTAATATACTTTTCTAAAGATGTTTAAGTGGCATCCTTTTCCATTTATAAAGAGTTAATCGTACTCGAATAATCTTATAAGGAGTTAATTGTACTTGACTTATCTTTCAACTCAATATAGAACGAATCCGAAACTCTAACTGTAACAATTATCATAAACGATAAGGAAGTAAAGCTTGTTGGAACCCTTAGTTATGTGTTTTATAACTGGAAACACACAACTTGTAAATATACTTAGTGGATTTGTTAAGGAATTCGTAGACGATTATTCTTTTCTCTTTCTTTAGTCGTATCTTCTATTAGATTTGTTGAATAATAATAGACTTTTATTTCCCATCTAAGTGCATACGATCACATCGAGTGAAACGATTAGGTTAACATACTTCTCTAAAGATGTTTTAGTGGCATCCTTTTGCATTTATAAAGAGTTAATCGTACTCGAATCATCTTATAAGGAGTTAATTGTACTTGACTTATCTTTCAACTCAATATAGAACGACTCTGTAACTCTTACTGTAACAATTATCGTAAACGATAAGCAAGTAAAACTTTTTAGAACTCTTACTAATGTGTTTTATAACTGAAAACACACAACTTGTAACTATACTTAGTGGATGTATTAAGGAATTTGTAGACGATTACTCTTTTCTCTTTCTTTAGTTGTATCTTCTATTAGATTTGTTGAATAATAATAGACTTTTGTTTCCCATCTAAGTGCATACGATCACATCCAGTGAAACGATTTGGTTAATATACTTCTCTAAAGATGTTTAAGTGGCATCATTTTACATTTATAAAGAAAGAGTTAATCGTACTCGAATCATCTCATAAGGAGTTAATTGTACTTGACTTATCTTTCAACTAAATATAGAACGAATCCGAAACTCTAACTGTAACAATTATCGTAAACGATAAGCAAGTAAAGCTTGTTGGAACCCTTAGTTATGTGTTTTATAACTGGAAACACACAACTTGTAACTATACTTAGTGGATTTGTTAAGGAATTCGTAGATGATTACTCTTTTCTCTTTCTTTAGTCGTATCTTCTATTAGATTTGTTGAATAATAATAGACTTTTATTTCTCATCTAAGTGCATACGATCACATCGAGTCAAACGATTAGGTTAACATACTTCTCTAAAGATGTTTTAGTGGCATCCTTTTGCATTTATAAAGAGTTAATCGTACTCGAATCATCTTATAAGGAGTTAATTGTACTTGACTTATCTTTCAACTCAATATAGAACGACTCTGTAACTCTTACTGTAACAATTATCGTAAACGATAAGCAAGTAAAACTTTTTAGAACTCTTACTAATGTGTTTTATAACTGAAACACACAACTTGTAACTATACTTAGTGGATGTATTAAGGAATTTGTAGACGATTACTCTTTTCTCTTTCTTTAGTTGTATCTTCTATTAGATTTGTTGAATAATAATAGACTTTTGTTTCCCATCTAAGTGCATACGACCACATCTAGTGAAACGATTTAATTAATATACTTCTCTAAAGATGTTTAAGTGGCATCATTTTGCATTTATAAAGAGTTAACCGTACTCGAATCGTCTTATAAAGAGTTAATTGTACTTGACTTATCTTTAACTCAATATAGAATGAATCCGAAACTATTACTGTAACAATTATCGTAAACGATAAGCAAGTAAAACTTGTTAGAACTCTTACTTATGTGTTTTATAACTGGAAACACACAACTTGTAACTATACTTAGTGGATTTGTTAAGGAATTCGTAGACGATTACTCTTTTCCCTTTCTTTAGTCGTATCTTCTATTAGATTTGATGAATAATAATAGTCTTTTATTTCCCATCTAAGTGCATACGATCACATCTTAATATACTTTTCTAAAGATGTTTAAGTGGCATCCTTTTCCATTTATAAAGAGTTAATCGTACTCGAATAATCTTATAAGGAGTTAATTGTACTTGACTTATCTTTCAACTCAATATAGAACGAATCCGAAACTCTAACTGTAACAATTATCATAAACGATAAGGAAGTAAAGCTTGTTGGAACCCTTAGTTATGTGTTTTATAACTGGAAACACACAACTTGTAAATATACTTAGTGGATTTGTTAAGGAATTCGTAGACGATTATTCTTTTCTCTTTCTTTAGTCGTATCTTCTATTAGATTTGTTGAATAATAATAGACTTTTATTTCCCATCTAAGTGCATACGATCACATCGAGTGAAACGATTAGGTTAACATACTTCTCTAAAGATGTTTTAGTGGCATCCTTTTGCATTTATAAAGATTTAATCGTACTCGAATCATCTTATAAGGAGTTAATTGTACTTGACTTATCTTTCAACTCAATATAGAACGAATCCGAAACTCTAACTGTAACAATTATCATAAACGATAAGGAAGTAAAGCTTGTTGGAACCCTTAGTTATGTGTTTTATAACTGGAAACACACAACTTGTAAATATACTTAGTGGATTTGTTAAGGAATTCGTAGACGATTACTCTTTTCTCTTTCATTAGTCGTATCTTCAATTAGATTTGTTGAATAATAATAGACTTTTGTTTCCCATCTAAGTGCATACGATCACATCTAGTGAAACGATTTGGTTAATATACTTCTCTAAAGATGTTTAAGTGGCATCATTTTACATTTATAAAGAAAGTGTTAATCGTACTCGAATCATCTCATAAGGAGTTGATTGTACTTGACTTATCTTTCAACTCAATATAGAACGAATCCGAAACTCTAACTGTAACAATTATTGTAAACGATAAGCAAGTAAAGCTTGTTAGAACCCTTAGTTATGTGTTTTATAACTGGAAACACACAACTTGTAACTATACTTAGTGGATTTGTTAAGGAATTCGTAGACGATTACTCTTTTCTCTTTCTTTAGTCGTATCTTCTATTAGATTTGTTGAATAATAATAGACTTTTATTTCCCATCTAAGTGCATACGATCACATCCAGTGAAACGATTTGGTTAATATACTTCTCTAAAGATGTTTAAGTGGCATCCTTTTGCATTTATAAAGAGCTAATCGTACTCGAATAATCTTATAAGGAGTTAATTGTACTTGACTTATCTTTCAACTTTATATAGAACGAATCCGACACTGTTAATGTAACAATTATCGTAAATGATAAGCATGTAAAACTTGTTAGAACTCTTACTTATGTATTTTATAACAGGAAACACACAACTTGTAACTATACTTAGTGGATTTGTTAAGGAATTCGTAGACGATTATTCTTTTCTCTTTCTTTAGTCGTATCTTCTATTAGATTTGTTGAATAATAATAGACTTTTATTTCCCATCTAAGTGCATACGATCACATCGAGTGAAACGATTAGGTTAACATACTTCTCTAAAGATGTTTTAGTGGCATCCTTTTGCATTTATAAAGATTTAATCGTACTCGAATCATCTTATAAGGAGTTAATTGTACTTGACTTATCTTTCTACTCAATATAGAACGACTCCGTAACTCTTACTGTAACAATTATCGTAAACGATAAGCAAGTAAAACTTTTTAGAACTCTTACTAATGTGTTTTATAACTGAAAACACACAACTTGTAACTATACTTAGTTGATTTGTTAAGGAATTTGTAGACGATTACTCTTTTCTCTTTCTTTAGTTGTATCTTCTATTAGATTTGTTGAATAATAATAGACTTTTGTTTCCCATCTAAGTGCATACGATCACATCTAGTGAAACGATTTAATTAATATTCTTCTCTAATGTTGTTTAAGTGGCATCATTTTGCATTTATAAAGAGTTAATCGTACTCGAATCATCTCATAAGGAGTTGATTGTACTTGACTTATCTTTCAACTCAATATAGAACGAATCCGAAACTCTAACTGTAACAATTACCGTAAACGATAAGCAAGTAAAGCTTGTTGGAACCCTTAGTTATGTGTTTTATAACTGGAAACACACAACTTGTAAATATACTTAGTGGATTTGTTAAGGAATTCGTAGATGATTACTCTTTTCTCTTTCTTTAGTCGTATCTTCTATTAGATTTGATGAATAATTATAGTCTTTTATTTCCCATCTAAGTGCATACGATCACATCTTAATATACTTTTCTAAAGATGTTTAAGTGGCATCCTTTTCCATTTATAAAGAGTTAATCGTACTCGAATATTCTTATAAGGAGTTAATTATACTTGACTTATCTTTCAACTCAATATAGAACGAATCCGAAACACTAACTGTAACAATTATCATAAACGATAAGCAAGTAAAGCTTGTTGGAACCCCTAGTTATGTGTTTTATAACTGGAAACACACAACTTGTAAATATACTTAGTGGATTTGTTAAGGAATTCATAGACGATTACTCTTTTCTCTTTCATTAGTTGTATCTTCAATTAGATTTGTTGAATAATAATAGACTTTTATTTCCCATCTAAGTGCATACGATCACATCGAGTCAAACGATTAGGTTAACATACTTCTCTAAAGATGTTTTAGTGGCATCCTTTTGCATTTATAAAGAGTTAATCGTACTTGAATCATCTTATAAGGAGTTAATTGTACTTGACTTATCTTTCAACTCAATATAGAACGACTCCGTAACTCTTACTGTAACAATTATGGTAAACGATAAGCAAGTAAACTTTTTAAACTCTTACTAATGTGTTTTATAACTGAAAACACACAACTTGTAAATATACTTAGTGGATTTGTTAAGGAATTCGTAGACGATTACTCTTTTCTCTTTCATTAGTTGTATCTTCAATTAGATTTGTTGAATAATAATAGACTTTTGTTTCCCATCTAAGTGCATACGATCACATCCAGTGAAACGATTTGGTTAATATACTTCTCTAAAGATGTTTAAGTGGCATCATTTTACATTTATAAAGAAAGAGTTAATCGTACTCGAATCATCTCATAAGGAGTTAATTGTACTTGACTTATCTTTCAACTCAATATAGAACGAATCCGAAACTCTAACTGTAACAATTATCGTAAACGATAAGCAAGTAAAGCTTGTTGGAACCCTTAGATATGTGTTTTATAACTGGAAAACACACAACTTGTAACTATACTTAGTGGATTTGTTAAGGAATTCGTAGATGATTACTCTTTTCTCTTTCTTTAGTCGTATCTTCTATTAGATTTGTTGAATAATAATAGACTTTTATTTCCCATCTAAGTGCATACGATCACATCGAGTCAAACGATTAGGTTAACATACTTCTCTAAAGATGTTTTAGTGGCATCCTTTTGCATTTATAAAGAGTTAATCGTACTTGAATCATCTTATAAGAAGTTAATTGTACTTGACTTATCTTTCAAGTCAATATAGAACGACTCCGTAACTCTTACTGTAACAATTATCGTAAACGATAAGCAAGTAAAACTTTTTAGAACTCTTACTAATGTGTTTTATAACTGAAAACACACAACTTGTAACTATACTTAGTGGATGTGTTAAGGAATTTGTAGACGATTACTCTTTTTCTCTTTCTTTAGTTGTATCTTCTATTAGATTTGTTGAATAATAATAGACTTTTGTTTCCCATCTAAGTGCATACGATCACATCTAGTGAAACGATTTAATTAATATACTTCTCTAAGATGTTTAAGTGGCATCATTTTGCATTTATAAAGAGTTAATCGTACTCGAATCGTCTTATAAGAGTTAATTGTACTTGACTTATCTTTAACTCAATATAGAATGAATCCGAAACTATTACTGTAACAATTATCGTAAACGATAAGCAAGTAAAACTTGTTAGAACTCTTACTTATGTGTTTTATAACTGGAAACACACAACTTGTAACTATACTTAGTGGATTTGTTAAGGAATTCGTAGACGATTACTCTTTTCCTTTCTTTAGTCGTATCTTCTATTAGATTTGATGAATAATAATAGTCTTTTATTTCCATCTAAGTGCATACGATCACATCTTAATATACTTTTCTAAAGATGTTTAAGTGGCATCCTTTTCCATTTATAAAGAGTTAATCGTACTCGAATAATCTTATAAGGAGTTAATTGTACTTGACTTATCTTTCAACTCAATATAGAACGAATCCGAAACTCTAACTGTAACAATTATCATAAACGATAAGGAAGTAAAGCTTGTTGGAACCCTTAGTTATGTGTTTTATAACTGGAAACACACAACTTGTAAATATACTTAGTGGATTTGTTAAGGAATTCGTAGACGATTACTCTTTTCTCTTTCTTTAGTCGTATCTTCTATTAGATTTGATGAATAATAATAGTCTTTTATTTCCCATCTAAGTGCATACGATCACATCTTAATATACTTTTCTAAAGATGTTTAAGTGGTATCCTTTTCCATTTATAAAGAGTTAATCGTACTCGAATATTCTTATAAGGAGTTAATTGTACTTGACTTATCTTTCAACTCAATATAGAACGAATCCGAAACTCTAACTGTAACAATTATCATAAACGATAAGCAAGTAAAAGCTTGTTGGAACCCTTAGTTATGTGTTTTATAACTGGAAACACACAACTTGTAAATATACTTAGTGGATTTGTTAAGGAATTCGTAGACGATTACTCTTTTCTCTTTCATTAGTTGTATCTTCAATTAGATTTGTTGAATAATAATAGACTTTTATTTCTCATCTAAGTGCATACGATCACATCGAGTCAAACGATTAGGTTAACATACTTCTCTAAAGATGTTTTAGTGGCATCCTTTTGCATTTATAAAGAGTTAATCGTACTCGAATCATCTTATAAGGAGTTAATTGTACTTGACTTATCTTTCAACTCAATATAGAACGACTCCGTAACTCTTACTGTAACAATTATCGTAAACGATAAGCAAGTAAAGCTTGTTGGAACCCTTAGTTATGTGTTTTATAACTGGAAACACACAACTTGTGACTATACTTAGTGAATTTGTTAAGGAATTCGTAGACGATTACTCTTTTCTCTTTCTTTAGTCGTATCTTCTATTAGATTTGTTGAATAATAATAGTCTTTTATTTCCCATCTAAGTGCATACAATCACATCTTAATATACTTTTCTAAAGATGTTTAAGTGGCATCTTTTTCCATTTATAAAGAGTTAATCGTACTCGAATATTCTTATAAGGAGTTAATTGTACTTGACTTATCTTTCAACTCAATATAGAACGAATCCGAAACACTAACTGTAACAATTATCATAAACGATAAGCAAGTAAAGCTTGTTGGAATCCCTAGTTATGGGTTTTATAACTGGAAACACACAACTTGTAAATATACTTAGTGGATTTGTTAAGGAATTCGTAGACGATTACTCTTTTCTCTTTCATTAGTTGTATCTTCAATTAGATTTGTTGAATAATAATAGACTTTTATTTCCCATCTAAGTGCATACGATCACATCGAGTCAAACAATTAGGTTAACATACTTCTCTAAAGATGTTTTAGTGGCATCCTTTTGTATTTATAAAGAGTTAATCGTACTCGAATCATCTTATAAGGAGTTAATTGTACTTTACTTATCTTTCAACTCAATATAGAACGACTCCGTAACTCTTACTGTAACAATTATCGTAAACGATAAGCAAGTAAAACTTTTTAAAACTCTTACTAATGTGTTTTATAACTGAAAACACACAACTTGTAAATATACTTAGTGGATTTGTTAGGAATTCGTAGACGATTACTCTTTTCTCTTTCATTAGTCGTATCTTCAATTAGATTTGTTGAATAATAATAGACTTTTGTTTCCCATCTAAGTGCATACGATCACATCTAGTGAAACGATTTGGTTAATATACTTCTCTAAAGATGTTTAAGTGGCATCATTTTACATTTATAAAGAAAGAGTTAATCGTACTCGAATCATCTCATAAGGAGTTAATTGTACTTGACTTATCTTTCAACTCAATATAGAAAGAATCCGAAACTCTAACTGTAACAATTATCGTAAACGATAAGCAAGTAAAGCTTGTTGGAACCCTTAGATATGTGTTTTATAACTGGAAACACACAACTTGTAACTATACTTAGTGGATTTGTTAAGGAATTCGTAGATGATTACTCTTTTCTCTTTCTTTAGTCGTATCTTCTATTAGATTTGTTGAATAATAATAGACTTTTATTTCCCATCTAAGTGCATACGATCACATCGAGTCAAACGATTAGGTTAACTTACTTCTCTAAAGATGTTTTAGTGGCATCCTTTTGCATTTATAAAGAGTTAATCGTACTTGAATCATCTTATAAGGAGTTAATTGTACTTGACTTATCTTTCAAGTCAATATAGAACGACTCCGTAACTCTTACTGTAACAATTATCGTAAACGATAAGCAAGTAAAACTTTTTAGAACTCTTACTAATGTGTTTTATAACTGAAAACACACAACTTGTAACTATACTTAGTGGATGTGTTAAGGAATTTGTAGACGATTACTCTTTTCTCTTTCTTTAGTTGTATCTTCTATTAGATTTGTTGAATAATAATAGACTTTTGTTTCCCATCTAAGTGCATACGATCACATCTAGTGAAACGATTTAATTAATATACTTCTCTAAAGATGTTTAAGTGGCATCATTTTGCATTTATAAAGAGTTAATCGTACTCGAATCGTCTTATAAAGAGTTAATTGTACTTGACTTATCTTTAACTCAATATAGAATGAATCCGAAACTATTACTGTAACAATTATCGTAAACGATAAGCAAGTAAAACTTGTTAGAACTCTTACTTATGTGTTTTATAACTGGAAACACACAACTTGTAACTATACTTAGTGGATTTGTTAAGGAATTCGTAGACGATTACTCTTTTCCCTTTCTTTAGTCGTATCTTCTATTAGATTTGATGAATAATAATAGTCTTTTATTTCCCATCTAAGTGCATACGATCACATCTTAATATACTTTTCTAAAGATGTTTAAGTGGCATCCTTTTCCATTTATAAAGAGTTAATCGTACTCGAATAATCTTATAAGGAGTTAATTGTACTTGACTTATCTTTCAACTCAATATAGAACGAATCCGAAACTCTAACTGTAACAATTATCATAAACGATAAGGAAGTAAAGCTTGTTGGAACCCTTAGTTATGTGTTTTATAACTGGAAACACACAACTTGTAAATATACTTAGTGGATTTGTTAAGGAATTCGTAGACGATTACTCTTTTCTCTTTCTTTAGTCGTATCTTCTATTAGATTTGATGAATAATAATAGTCTTTTATTTCCCATCTAAGTGCATACGATCACATCTTAATATACTTTTCTAAAGATGTTTAAGTGGCATCCTTTTCCATTTATAAAGAGTTAATCGTACACGAATATTCTTATAAGGAGTTAATTGTACTTGACTTATCTTTCAACTCAATATAGAACGAATCCGAAACTCTAACTGTAACAATTATCATAAACGATAAGGAAGTAAAGCTTGTTGGAACCCCTAGTTATGTGTTTTATAACTGGAAACACACAACTTGTAAATATACTTAGTGGATTTGTTACGGAATTCGTAGACGATTACTCTTTTCTCTTTCTTTAGTCGTATCTTCTATTAGATTTGATGAATAATTATAGTCTTTTATTTCCCATCTAAGTGCATACGATCACATCTTAATATACTTTTCTAAAGATGTTTAAGTGGCATCCTTTTCCATTTATAAAGAGTTAATCGTACTCGAATAATCTTATAAGGAGTTAATTGTACTTGACTTATCTTTCAACTCAATATAGAACGAATCCGAAACTCTAATTGTAACAATTATCATAAACGATAAGGAAGTAAAGCTTGTTGGAACCCTTAGTTATGTGTTTTATAACTGGAAACACACAACTTGTAAATATACTTAGTGGATTTGTTACGGAATTCGTAGACGATTACTCTTTTCTCTTTCTTTAGTCGTATCTTCTATTAGATTTGATGAATAATTATAGTCTTTTATTTCCATCTAAGTGCATACGATCACATCTTATATACTTTTCTAAAGATGTTTAAGTGGCATCCTTTTCCATTATAAAGAGTTAATCGTACTCGAATAATCTTATAAGGAGTTAATTGTACTTGACTTATCTTTCAACTCAATATAGAACGAATCCGAAACTCTAACTGTAACAATTATCATAACGATAAGCAAGTAAAGCTTGTTGGAACCCTAGTTATGTGTTTTATAACTGGAAACACACAACTTGTAAATATACTTAGTGGATTTGTTAAGGAATTCGTAGACGATTACTCTTTTCTCTTTCATTAGTCGTATCTTCAATTAGATTTGTTGAATAATAATAGACTTTTATTTCCCATCTAAGTGCATACGATCACATCGAGTCAAACGATTAGGTTAACATACTTCTCTAAAGATGTTTTAGTGGCATCCTTTTGCATTTATAAAGAGTTAATCGTACTCGAATCATCTTATAAGGAGTTAATTGTACTTGACTTATCTTTCAACTCAATATAGAACGACTCCGTAACTCTTACTGTAACAATTATCGTAAACGATAAGCAAGTAAAGCTTGTTGGAACCCTTAGTTATGTGTTTTATAACTGGAAACACACAACTTGTGACTATACTTAGTGTATTTGTTAAGGAATTCGTAGACGATTACTCTTTTCTCTTTCTTTAGCCGTATCTTCTATTAGATTTGTTGAATAATAATAGTCTTTTATTTCCCATCTAAGTGCATACAATCACATCTTAATATACTTTTCTAAAGATGTTTAAGTGGCATCCTTTTTCCATTTATAAAGAGTTAATCGTACTCGAATATTCTTATAAGGAGTTAATTGTACTTGACTTATCTTTCAACTCAATATAGAACGAATCCGAAACACTAACTGTAACAATTATCATAAACGATAAGCAAGTAAAGCTTGTTGGAATCCCTAGTTATGTGTTTTATAACTGGAAACACACAACTTGTAAATATACTTAGTGGATTTGTTAAGGAATTCGTAGACGATTACTCTTTTCTCTTTCATTAGTTGTATCTTCAATTAGATTTGTTGAATAATAATAGACTTTTATTTCCCATCTAAGTGCATACGATCACATCGAGTCAAACGATTAGGTTAACATACTTCTCTAAAGATGTTTTAGTGGCATCCTTTTGTATTTATAAAGAGTTAATCGTACTCGAATCATCTTATAAGGAGTTAATTGTACTTGACTTATCTTTCAACTCAATATAGAACGACTCCGTAACTCTTACTGTAACAATTATCGTAAACGATAAGCAAGTAAAGCTTGTTGGAACCCTTAGTTATGTGTTTTATAACTGGAAACACACAACTTGTGACTATACTTAGTGAATTTGTTAAGGAATTCGTAGACGATTACTCTTTTCTCTTTCTTTAGTCGTATCTTCTATTAGATTTGTTGAATAATAATAGTCTTTTATTTCCCATCTAAGTGCATACAATCACATCTTAATATACTTTTCTAAAGATGTTTAAGTGGCATCCTTTTCCATTTATAAAGAGTTAATCGTACTCGAATATTCTTATAAGGAGTTAATTGTACTTGACTTATCTTTCAACTCAATATAGAACGAATCCGAAACACTAACTGTAACAATTATCATAAACGATAAGCAAGTAAAGCTTGTTGGAATCCCTAGTTATGTGTTTTATAACTGGAAACACACAACTTGTAAATATACTTAGTGGATTTGTTAAGGAATTCGTAGACGATTACTCTTTTCTCTTTCATTAGTTGTATCTTCAATTAGATTTGTTGAATAATAATAGACTTTTATTTCCCATCTAAGTGCATACGATCACATCGAGTCAAACGATTAGGTTAACATACTTCTCTAAAGATGTTTTAGTGGCATCCTTTTGTATTTATAAAGAGTTAATCGTACTCGAATCATCTTATAAGGAGTTAATTGTACTTGACTTATCTTTCAACTCAATATAGAACGACTCCGTAACTCTTACTGTAACAATTATCGTAAACGATAAGCAAGTAAAACTTTTTAAAACTCTTACTAATGTGTTTTATAACTGAAAACACACAACTTGTAAATATACTTAGTGGATTTGTTAAGGAATTCGTAGACGATTACTCTTTTCTCTTTCATTAGTCGTATCTTCAATTAGATTTGTTGAATAACAATAGACTTTTGTTTCCCATCTAAGTGCATACGATCACATCTAGTGAAACGATTTGGTTAATATACTTCTCTAAAGATGTTTAAGTGGCATCATTTTACATTTATAAGAAGAGTTAATCGTACTCGAATCATCTCATAAGGAGTTAATTGTACTTGACTTATCTTTCAACTCAATATAGAACGAATCCGAAACTCTAACTGTAACAATTATCGTAAACGATAAGCAAGTAAAGCTTGTTGGAACCCTTAATTATGTGTTTTATAACTGGAAACACACAACTTGTAACTATACTTAGTGGATTTGTTAAGGAATTCGTAGATGATTACTCTTTTCTCTTTCTTTAGTCGTATCTTCTATTAGATTTGTTGAATAATAATAGACTTTTATTTCCCATCTAAGTGCATACGATCACATCGAGTCAAACGATTAGGTTAACATACTTCTCTAAAGATGTTTTAGTGGCATCCTTTTGCATTTATAAAGAGTTAATCGTACTTGAATCATCTTATAAGGAGTTAATTGTACTTGACTTATCTTTCAAGTCAATATAGAACGACTCCGTAACTCTTACTGTAACAATTATCGTAAACGATAAGCAAGTAAAACTTTTTAGAACTCTTACTAATGTGTTTTATAACTGAAAACACACAACTTGTAACTATACTTAGTGGATGTGTTAAGGAATTTGTAGACGATTACTCTTTTCTCTTTCTTTAGTTGTATCTTCTATTAGATTTGTTGAATAATAATAGACTTTTGTTTCCCATCTAAGTGCATACGATCACATCTAGTGAAACGATTTAATTAATATACTTCTCTAAAGATGTTTAAGTGGCATCATTTTGCATTTATAAAGAGTTAATCGTACTCGAATCGTCTTATAAAGAGTTAATTGTACTTGACTTATCTTTAACTCAATATAGAATGAATCCGAAACTATTACTGTAACAATTATCGTAAACGATAAGCAAGTAAAACTTGTTAGAACTCTTACTTATGTGTTTTATAATTGGAAACACATAACTTGTAACTATACTTAGTGGATTTGTTAAGGAATTCGTAGACGATTACTCTTTTCCCTTTCTTTAGTCGTATCTTCTATTAGATTTGATGAATAATAATAGTCTTTTATTTCCCATCTAAGTGCATACGATCACATCTTAATATACTTTTCTAAAGATGTTTAAGTGGCATCCTTTTCCATTTATAAAGAGTTAATCGTACTCGAATAATCTTATAAGGAGTTAATTGTACTTGACTTATCTTTCAACTCAATATAGAACGAATCCGAAACTCTAACTGTAACAATTATCATAAACGATAAGGAAGTAAAGCTTGTTGGAACCCTTAGTTATGTGTTTTATAACTGGAAACACACAACTTGTAATATACTTAGTGGATTGTTAAGGAATTCGTAGACGATTACTCTTTTCTCTTTCTTTAGTCGTATCTTCTATTAGATTTGATGAATAATAATAGTCTTTTATTTCCCATCTAAGTGCATACGATCACATCTTAATATACTTTTCTAAAGATGTTTAAGTGGCATCCTTTTCCATTTATAAAGAGTTAATCGTACTCGAATATTCTTATAAGGAGTTAATTGTACTTGACTTATCTTTCAACTCAATATAGAACGAATCCGAAACTCTAACTGTAACAATTATCATAAACGATAAACAAGTAAAGCTTGTTGGAACCCTTAGTTATGTGTTTTATAACTGGAAACACACAACTTGTAAATATACTTAGTGGATTTGTTAAGGAATTCGTAGACGATTACTCTTTTCTCTTTCATTAGTTGTATCTTCAATTAGATTTGTTGAATAATAATAGACTTTTATTTCCCATCTAAGTGCATACGATCACATCGAGTCAAACGATTAGGTTAACATACTTCTCTAAAGATGTTTTAGTGGCATCCTTTTGCATTTATAAAGAGTTAATCGTACTCGAATCATCTTATAAGGAGTTAATTGTACTTGACTTATCTTTCAACTCAATATAGAACGACTCCGTAACTCTTACTGTAACAATTATCGTAAACGATAAGCAAGTAAAGCTTGTTGGAACCCTTAGTTATGTGTTTTATAACTGGAAACACACAACTTGTGACTATACTTAGTGAATTTGTTAAGGAATTCGTAAACGATTACTCTTTTCTCTTTCTTTAGTCGTATCTTCTATTAGATTTGTTGAATAATAATAGTCTTTTATTTCCCATCTAAGTGCATACAATCACATCTTAATATACTTTTCTAAAGATGTTTAAGTGGCATCTTTTTCCATTTATAAAGAATTAATCGTACTCGAATATTCTTATAAGGAGTTAATTGTACTTGACTTATCTTTCAACTCAATATAGAACGAATCCGAAACACTAACTGTAACAATTATCATAAACGATAAGCAAGTAAAGCTTGTTGGAATCCCTAGTTATGGGTTTTATAACTGGAAACACACAACTTGTAAATATACTTAGTGGATTTGTTAAGGAATTCGTAGACGATTACTCTTTTCTCTTTCATTAGTTGTATCTTCAATTAGATTTGTTGAATAATAATAGACTTTTATTTCCCATCTAAGTGCATACGATCACATCGAGTCAAACAATTAGGTTAACATACTTCTCTAAAGATGTTTTAGTGGCATCCTTTTGTATTTATAAAGAGTTAATCGTACTCGAATCATCTTATAAGGAGTTAATTGTACTTGACTTATCTTTCAACTCAATATAGAACGACTCCGTAACTCTTACTGTAACAATTATCGTAAACGATAAGCAAGTAAAACTTTTTAAAACTCTTACTAATGTGTTTTATAACTGAAAACACACAACTTGTAAATATACTTAGTGGATTTGTTAAGGAATTCGTAGACGATTACTCTTTTCTCTTTCATTAGTCGTATCTTCAATTAGATTTGTTGAATAATAATAGACTTTTGTTTCCCATCTAAGTGCATACGATCACATCTAGTGAAACGATTTGGTTAATATACTTCTCTAAAGATGTTTAAGTGGCATCATTTTACATTTATAAAGAAAGAGTTAATCGTACTCGAATCATCTCATAAGGAGTTAATTGTACTTGACTTATCTTTCAACTCAATATAGAACGAATCCGAAACTCTAACTGTAACAATTATCGTAAACGATAAGCAAGTAAAGCTTGTTGGAACCCTTAGATATGTGTTTTATAACTGGAAACACACAACTTGTAACTATACTTAGTGGATTTGTTAAGGAATTCGTAGATGATTACTCTTTTCTCTTTCTTTAGTCGTATCTTCTATTAGATTTGTTGAATAATAATAGACTTTTATTTCCCATCTAAGTGCATACGATCACATCGAGTAAACGATTAGGTTAACATACTTCTCTAAAGATGTTTTAGTGGCATCCTTTTGCATTTATAAAGAGTTAATCGTACTTGAATCATCTTATAAGGAGTTAATTGTACTTGACTTATCTTTCAAATCAATATAGAACGACTCCGTAACTCTTACTGTAACAATTATCGTAAACGATAAGCAAGTAAAACTTTTTAGAACTCTTACTAATGTGTTTTATAACTGAAAACACACAACTTGTAACTATACTTAGTGGATGTGTTAAGGAATTTGTAGACGATTACTCTTTTCTCTTTCTTTAGTTGTATCTTCTATTAGATTTGTTGAATAATAATAGACTTTTGTTTCCCATCTAAGTGCATACGATCACATCTAGTGAAACGATTTAATTAATATACTTCTCTAAAGATGTTTAAGTGGCATCATTTTGCATTTATAAAGAGTTAATCGTACTCGAATCGTCTTATAAAGAGTTAATTGTACTTGACTTATCTTTAACTCAATATAGAATGAATCCGAAACTATTACTGTAACAATTATCGTAAACGATAAGCAAGTAAAACTTGTTAGAACTCTTACTTATGTGTTTTATAACTGGAAACACACAACTTGTAACTATACTTAGTGGATTTGTTAAGGAATTCGTAGACGATTACTCTTTTCCCTTTCTTTAGTCGTATCTTCTATTAGATTTGATGAATAATAATAGTCTTTTATTTCCCATCTAAGTGCATACGATCACATCTTAATATACTTTTCTAAAGATGTTTAAGTGGCATCCTTTTCCATTTATAAAGAGTTAATCGTACTCGAATAATCTTATAAGGAGTTAATTGTACTTGACTTATCTTTCAACTCAATATAGAACGAATCCGAAACTCTAACTGTAACAATTATCATAAACGATAAGGAAGTAAAGCTTGTTGGAACCCTTAGTTATGTGTTTTATAACTGGAAACACACAACTTGTAAATATACTTAGTGGATTTGTTAAGGAATTCGTAGGCGATTACTCTTTTCTCTTTCTTTAGTCGTATCTTCTATTAGATTTGATGAATAATAATAGTCTTTTATTTCCCATCTAAGTGCATACGATCACATCTTAATATACTTTTCTAAAGATGTTTAAGTGGCATCCTTTTCCATTTATAAAGAGTTAATCGTACTCGAATATTCTTATAAGGAGTTAATTGTACTTGACTTATCTTTCAACTCAATATAGAACGAATCCGAAACTCTAACTGTAACAATTATCATAAACGATAGGCAAGTAAAGCTTGTTGGAACCCTTAGTTATGTGTTTTATAACTGGAAACACACAACTTGTAAATATACTTAGTGGATTTGTTAAGGAATTCGTAGACGATTACTCTTTTCTCTTTCATTAGTTGTATCTTCAATTAGATTTGTTGAATAATAATAGACTTTTATTTCCCATCTAAGTGCATACGATCACATCGAGTCAAACGATTAGGTTAACATACTTCTCTAAAGATGTTTTAGTGGCATCCTTTTGCATTTATAAAGAGTTAATCGTACTCGAATCATCTTATAAGGAGTTAATTGTACTTGACTTATCTTTCAACTCAATATAGAACGACTCCGTAACTCTTACTGTAACAATTATCGTAAACGATAAGCAAGTAAAGCTTGTTGGAACCCTTAGTTATGTGTTTTATAACTGGAAACACACAACTTGTGACTATACTTAGTGAATTTGTTAAGGAATTCGTAGACGATTACTCTTTTCTCTTTCTTTAGTCGTATCTTCTATTAGATTTGTTGAATAATAATAGTCTTTTATTTCCCATCTAAGTGCATACGATCACATCTTAATATACTTTTCTAAAGATGTTTAAGTGGCATCCTTTTCCATTTATAAAGAGTTAATCGTACTCGAATAATCTTATAAGGAGTTAATTATACTTGACTTATCTTTCAACTCAATATAGAACGAATCCGAAACTCTAACTGTAACAATTATCATAAACGATAAGGAAGTAAAGCTTGTTGGAACCCTTAGTTATGTGTTTTATAACTGGAAACACACAACTTGTAAATATACTTAGTGGATTTGTTAAGGAATTCGTAGACGATTACTCTTTTCTCTTTCTTTAGTCGTATCTTCTATTAGATTTGATGAATAATAATAGTCTTTTATTTCCCATCTAAGTGCATACGATCACATCTTAATATACTTTCTAAAGATGTTTAAGTGGCATCTTTTCCATTTATAAAGAGTTAATCGTACTCGAATATTCTTATAAGGAGTTAATTGTACTTGACTTATCTTTCAACTCAATATAGAACGAATCCGAAACACTAACTGTAACAATTATCTAAACGATAAGCAAGTAAAGCTTGTTGGAATCCCTAGTTATGTGTTTTATAACTGGAAACACACAACTTGTAAATATACTTAGTGGATTTGTTAAGGAATTCGTAGACGATTACTCTTTTCTCTTTCATTAGTTGTATCTTCAATTAGATTTGTTGAATAATAATAGACTTTTATTTCCCATCTAAGTGCATACGATCACATCGAGTCAAACGATTAGGTTAACATACTTCTCTAAAGATGTTTTAGTGGCATCCTTTTGTATTTATAAAGAGTTAATCGTACTCGAATCATCTTATAAGGAGTTAATTGTACTTGACTTATCTTTCAACTCAATATAGAACGACTCCGTAACTCTTACTGTAACAATTATCGTAAACGATAAGCAAGTAAAACTTTTTAAAACTCTTACTAATGTGTTTTATAACTGAAAACACAGAACTTGTAAATATACTTAGTGGATTTGTTAAGGAATTCGTAGATGATTACTCTTTTCTCTTTCATTAGTCGTATCTTCAATTAGATTTGTTGAATAATAATAGACTTTTGTTTCCCATCTAAGTGCATACGATCACATCTAGTGAAACGATTTGGTTAATATACTTCTCTAAAGATGTTTAAGTGGCATCATTTTACATTTATAAAGAAAGAGTTAATCGTACTCGAATCATCTCATAAGGAGTTAATTGTACTTGACTTATCTTTCAACTCAATATAGAACGAATCCGAAACTCTAACTGTAACAATTATCGTAAACGATAAGCAAGTAAAGCTTGTTGGAACCCTTAGTTATGTGTTTTATAACTGGAAACACACAACTTGTAACTATACTTAGTGGATTTGTTATGGAATTCGTAGATGATTACTCTTTTCTCTTTCTTTAGTCGTATCTTCTATTAGATTTGTTGAATAATAATAGACTTTTATTTCCCATCTAAGTGCATACGATCACATCGAGTCAAACGATTAGGTTAACATACTTCTCTAAAGATGTTTTAGTGGCATCCTTTTGCATTTATAAAGAGTTAATCGTACTTGAATCATCTTATAAGGAGTTAATTGTACTTGACTTATCTTTCAAGTCAATATAGAACGACTCCGTAACTCTTACTGTAACAATTATCGTAAACGATAAGCAAGTAAAAGTTTTTAGAACTCTTACTAATGTGTTTTATAACTGAAAACACACAACTTGTAACTATACTTAGTGGATGTGTTAAGGAATTTGTAGACGATTACTCTTTTCTCTTTCTTTAGTTGTATCTTCTATTAGATTTGTTGAATAATAATAGACTTTTGTTTCCCATCTAAGTGCATACGATCACATCTAGTGAAACGATTTAATTAATATATTTCTCTAAAGATGTTTAAGTGGCATCATTTTGCATTTATAAAGAGTTAATCGTACTCGAATCGTCTTATAAAGAGTTAATTGTACTTGACTTATCTTTAACTCAATATAGAATGAATCCGAAACTATTACTGTAACAATTATCGTAAACGATAAGCAAGTAAAACTAGTTAGAACTCTTACTTATGTGTTTTATAACTGGAAACACACAACTTGTAACTATACTTAGTGGATTTGTTAAGGAATTCGTAGACGATTACTCTTTTCCCTTTCTTTAGTCGTATCTTCTATTAGATTTGATGAATAATAATAGTCTTTTATTTCCCATCTAAGTGCATACGATCACATCTTAATATACTTTTCTAAAGATGTTTAAGTGGCATCCTTTTCCATTTATAAAGAGTTAATCGTACTCGAATAATCTTATAAGGAGTTAATTGTACTTGACTTATCTTTCAACTCAATATAGAACGAATCCGAAACTCTAACTGTAACAATTATCATAAACGATAAGGAAGTAAAGCTTGTTGGAACCCTTAGTTATGTGTTTTATAACTGGAAACACACAACTTGTAAATATACTTAGTGGATTTGTTAAGGAATTCGTAGACGATTACTCTTTTCTCTTTCTTTAGTCGTATCTTCTATTAGATTTGATGAATAATAATAGTCTTTTATTTCCCATCTAAGTGCATACGATCACATCTTAATATACTTTTCTAAAGATGTTTAAGTGGCATCCTTTTCCATTTATAAAGAGTTAATCGTACTCGAATATTCTTATAAGGGGTTAATTGTACTTGACTTATCTTTCAACTCAATATAGAACGAATCCGAAACTCTAACTGTAACAATTATCATAAACGATAAGCAAGTAAAGCTTGTTGGAACCCTTAGTTATGTGTTTTATAACTGGAAACACACAACTTGTAAATATACTTAGTGGATTTGTTAAGGAATTCGTAGACGATTACTCTTTTCTCTTTCATTAGTTGTATCTTCAATTAGATTTGTTGAATAATAATAGACTTTTATTTCCCATCTAAGTGCATACGATCACATCGAGTCAAACGATTAGGTTAACATACTTCTCTAAAGATGTTTTAGTGGCATCCTTTTGCATTTATAAAGAGTTAATCGTACTCGAATCATCTTATAAGGAGTTAATTGTACTTGACTTATCTTTCAACTCAATATAGAACGACTCCGTAACTCTTACTGTAACAATTATCGTAAACGATAAGCAAGTAAAGCTTGTTGGAACCCTTAGTTATGTGTTTTATAACTGGAAACACACAACTTGTGACAATACTTAGTGAATTTGTTAAGGAATTCGTAGACGATTACTCTTTTCTCTTTCTTTAGTCGTATCTTCTATTAGATTTGTTGAATAATAATAGTCTTTTATTTCCCATCTAAGTGCATACAATCACATCTTAATATACTTTTCTAAAGATGTTTAAGTGGCATCCTTTTCCATTTACAAAGAGTTAATCGTACTCGAATATTCTTATAAGGAGTTAATTGTACTTGACTTATCTTTCAACTCAATATAGAACGAATCCGAAACACTAACTGTAACAATTATCATAAACGATAAGCAAGTAAAGCTTGTTGGAATCCCTAGTTATGTGTTTTATAACTGGAAACACACAACTTGTAAATATACTTAGTGGATTTGTTAAGGAATTCGTAGACGATTACTCTTTTCTCTTTCATTAGTTGTATCTTCAATTAGATTTGTTGAATAATAATAGACTTTTATTTTCCATCTAAGTGCATACGATCACATCGAGTCAAACGATTAGGTTAACATACTTCTATAAAGATGTTTTAGTGGCATCCTTTTGTATTTATAAAGAGTTAATCGTACTCGAATCATCTTATAAGGAGTTAATTGTACTTGACTTATCTTTCAACTCAATATAGAACGACTCCGTAACTCTTACTGTAACAATTATAGTAAACGATAAGCAAGTAAAACTTTTTAAAACTCTTACTATTGTGTTTTATAACTGAAAACACACAACTTGTAAATATACTTAGTGGATTTGTTAAGGAATTCGTAGACGATTTCTCTTTTCTCTTTCATTAGTCGTATCTTCAATTAGATTTGTTGAATAATAATAGACGTTTGTTTCCCATCTAAGTGCATACGATCACATCTAGTGAAACGATTTGGTTAATATACTTCTCTAAAGATGTTTAAGTGGCATCATTTTACATTTATAAAGAAAGAGTTAATCGTACTCGAATCATCTCATAAGGAGTTGATTGTACTTGACTTATCTTTCAACTCAATATAGAACGAATCCGAAACTCTAACTGTAACAATTATCGTAAACGATAAGCAAGTAAAGCTTGTTAGAACCCTTAGTTATGTGTTTTATAACTGGAAACACACAACTTGTAACTATACTTAGTGGATTTGTTAAGGAATTCGTAGACGATTACTCTTTTCTCTTTCTTTAGTCGTATCTTCTATTAGATTTGTTGAATAATAATAGACTTTTATTTCCCATCTAAGTGCATACGATCACATCGAGTGAAACGATTAGGTTAATATACTTCTCTAAAGATGTTTAAGTGGCATCATTTTACATTTATAAAGAAAGAGTTAATCGTACTCGAATCATCTCATAAGGAGTTGATTGTACTTGACTTATCTTTCAACTCAATATAGAACGAATCCGAAACTCTAACTGTAACAATTATCGTAAACGATAAGCAAGTAAAGCTTGTTAGAACCCTTAGTTATGTGTTTTATAACTGGAAACACACAACTTGTAACTATACTTAGTGGATTTGTTAAGGAATTCGTAGATGATTACTCTTTTCTCTTTCTTTAGTCGTATCTTCTATTAGATTTGTTGAATAGTAATTGACTTTTATTTCCCATCTAAGTGCATACGATCACATCGAGTCAAACGATTAGGTTAACATACTTCTCTAAAGATGTTTTAGTGGCATCCTTTTGCATTTATAAAGAGTTAATCGTAGTTGAATCATCTTATAAGGAGTTAATTGTACTTGACTTATCTTTCAATTCAATATAGAACGACTCCGTAACTCTTACTGTAACAATTATCGTAAACGATAAGCAAGTAAAACTTTTTAAAACTCTTACTAATGTGTTTTATAACTGAAAACACACAACTTGTAACTATACTTAGTGGATGTGTTAAGGAATTTGTAGACGATTACTCTTTTCTCTTTCTTTAGTTGTATCTTCTATTAGATTTGTTGAATAATAATAGACTTTTGTTTCCCATCTAAGTGCATACGATCACATCTAGTGAAACGATTTAATTAATATACTTCTCTAAAGATGTTTAAGTGGCATCATTTTGCATTTATAAAGAGTTAATCGTACTCGAATCGTCTTATAAAGAGTTAATTGTACTTGACTTATCTTTAACTCAATATAGAATGAATCCGAAACTATTACTGTAACAATTATCGTAAACGATAAGCAAGTAAAACTTGTTAGAACTCTTACTTATGTGTTTTATAACTGGAAACACACAACTTGTAACTATACTTGGTGGATTTGTTAAGGAATTCGTAGACGATTACTCTTTTCCCATTCTTTAGTCGTATCTTCTATTAGATTTGATGAATAATAATAGTCTTTTATTTCCCATCTAAGTGCATACGATCACATCTTAATATACTTTTCTAAAGATGTTTAAGTGGCATCCTTTTCCATTTATAAAGAGTTAATCGTACTCGAATAATCTTATAAGGAGTTAATTGTACTTGACTTATCTTTCAACTCAATATAGAACGAATCCGAAACTCTAACTGTAACAATTATCACAAACGATAAGGAAGTAAAGCTTGTTGGAACCCTTAGTTATGTGTTTTATAACTGGAAACACACAACTTGTAAATATACTTAGTGGATTTGTTAAGGAATTCGTAGACGATTACTCTTTTCTCTTTCTTTAGTCGTATCTTCTATTAGATTTGATGAATAATAATAGTCGTTTATTTCCCATCTAAGTGCATACGATCACATCTTAATATACTTTTCTAAAGATGTTTAAGTGGCATCCTTTTCCATTTATAAACAGTTAATCGTACTCGAATATTCTTATAAGGAGTTAATTGTACTTGACTTATCTTTCAACTCAATATAGAACGAATCCGAAACACTAACTGTAACAATTATCATAAACGATAAGCAAGTAAAGCTTGTTGGAATCCCTAGTTATGTGTTTTATAACTGGAAACACACAACTTGTAAATATACTTAGTGGATTTGTTAAGGAATTCGTAGACGATTACTCTTTTCTCTTTCATTAGTTGTATCTTCAATTAGATTTGTTGAATAATAATAGACTTTTATTTTCCATCTAAGTGCATACGATCACATCGAGTCAAACGATTAGGTTAACATACTTCTATAAAGATGTTTTAGTGGCATCCTTTTGTATTTATAAAGAGTTAATCGTACTCGAATCATCTTATAAGGAGTTAATTGTACTTGACTTATCTTTCAACTCAATATAGAACGACTCCGTAACTCTTACTGTAACAATTATAGTAAACGATAAGCAAGTAAAACTTTTTAAAACTCTTACTAATGTGTTTTATAACTGAAAACACACAACTTGTAAATATACTTAGTGGATTTGTTAAGGAATTCGTAGACGATTTCTCTTTTCTCTTTCATTAGTCGTATCTTCAATTAGATTTGTTGAATAATAATAGACTTTTGTTTCCCATCTAAGTGCATACGATCACATCTAGTGAAACGATTTGGTTAATATACTTCTCTAAAGATGTTTAAGTGGCATCATTTTACATTTATAAAGAAAGAGTTAATCGTACTCGAATCATCTCATAAGGAGTTGATTGTACTTGACTTATCTTTCAACTCAATATAGAACGAATCCGAAACTCTAACTGTAACAATTATCGTAAACGATAAGCAAGTAAAGCTTGTTAGAACCCTTAGTTATGTGTTTTATAACTGGAAACACACAACTTGTAACTATACTTAGTGGATTTGTTAAGGAATTCGTAGACGATTACTCTTTTCTCTTTCTTTAGTCGTATCTTCTATTAGATTTGTTGAATAATAATAGACTTTTATTTCCCATCTAAGTGCATACGATCACATCGAGTGAAACGATTAGGTTAATATACTTCTCTAAAGATGTTTAAGTGGCATCATTTTACATTTATAAAGAAAGAGTTAATCGTACTCGAATCATCTCATAAGGAGTTGATTGTACTTGACTTATCTTTCAACTCAATATAGAACGAATCCGAAACTCTAACTGTAACAATTATCGTAAACGATAAGCAAGTAAAGCTTGTTAGAACCCTTAGTTATGTGTTTTATAACTGGAAACACACAACTTGTAACTATACTTAGTGGATTTGTTAAGGAATTCGTAGATGATTACTCTTTTCTCTTTCTTTAGTCGTATCTTCTATTAGATTTGTTGAATAGTAATTGACTTTTATTTCCCATCTAAGTGCATACGATCACATCGAGTCAAACGATTAGGTTAACATACTTCTCTAAAGATGTTTTAGTGGCATCCTTTTGCATTTATAAAGAGTTAATCGTAGTTGAATCATCTTATAAGGAGTTAATTGTACTTGACTTATCTTTCAACTCAATATAGAACGACTCCGTAACTCTTACTGTAACAATTATCGTAAACGATAAGCAAGTAAAACTTTTTAAAACTCTTACTAATGTGTTTTATAACTGAAAAACACACAACTTGTAACTATACTTAGTGGATGTGTTAAGGAATTTGTAGACGATTACTCTTTTCTCTTTCTTTAGTTGTATCTTCTATTAGATTTGTTGAATAATAATAGACTTTTGTTTCCCATCTAAGTGCATACGATCACATCTAGTGAAACGATTTAATTAATATACTTCTCTAAAGATGTTTAAGTGGCATCATTTTGCATTTATAAAGAGTTAATCGTACTCGAATCGTCTTATAAAGAGTTAATTGTACTTGACTTATCTTTAACTCAATATAGAATGAATCCGAAACTATTACTGTAACAATTATCGTAAACGATAAGCAAGTCAAACTTGTTAGAACTCTTACTTATGTGTTTTATAACTGGAAACACACAACTTGTAACTATACTTGGTGGATTTGTTAAGGAATTCGTAGACGATTACTCTTTTCCCTTTCTTTAGTCGTATCTTCTATTAGATTTGATGAATAATAATAGTCTTTTATTTCCCATCTAAGTGCATACGATCACATCTTAATATACTTTTCTAAAGATGTTTAAGTGGCATCCTTTTCCATTTATAAAGAGTTAATCGTACTCGAATAATCTTATAAGGAGTTAATTGTACTTGACTTATCTTTCAACTCAATATAGAACGAATCCGAAACTCTAACTGTAACAATTATCACAAACGATAAGGAAGTAAAGCTTGTTGGAACCCTTAGTTATGTGTTTTATAACTGGAAACACACAACTTGTAAATATACTTAGTGGATTTGTTAAGGAATTCGTAGACGATTACTCTTTTCTCTTTCTTTAGTCGTATCTTCTATTAGATTTGATGAATAATAATAGTCGTTTATTTCCCATCTAAGTGCATACGATCACATCTTAATATACTTTTCTAAAGATGTTTAAGTGGCATCCTTTTCCATTTATAAAGAGTTAATCGTACTCGAATATTCTTATAAGGAGTTAATTGTACTTGACTTATCTTTCAACTCAATATAGAACGAATCCGAAACTCTAATTGTAACAATTATCATAAACGATAAGCAAGTAAAGCTTATTGGAACCCTTAGTTATGTGTTTTATAACTAGAAACACACAACTTGTAAATATACTTAGTGGATTTGTTAAGGAATTCGTAGACGATTACTCTTTTCTCTTTCATTAGTTGTATCTTCAATTAGATTTGTTGAATAATAATAGACTTTTATTTTCCATCTAAGTGCATACTATCACATCGAGTCAAACGATTAGGTTAACATACTTCTCTAAAGATGTTTTAGTGGCATCCTTTTACATTTATAAAGAGTTAATCGTACTCGAATCATCTTATAAGGAGTTAATTGTACTTGACTTATCTTTCAACTCAATATAGAACGACTCCGTAACTCTTACTGTAACAATTATCGTAAACGATAAGCAAGTAAAGCTTGTTGGAACCCTTAGTTATGTGTTTTATAACTGGAAACACACAACTTGTGACTATACTTAGTGAATTTGTTAAGGAATTCGTAGACGATTACTCTTTTCTCTTTCTTTAGTCGTATCTTCTATTAGATTTGTTGAATAATAATAGACTTTTATTTCTCATCTAAGTGCATACGATCACATCGAGTGAAACGATTAGGTTAATATACTTCTCTAAAGATGTTTAAGTGGCATCCTTTTGCATTTATGAAGAGCTAATCGTACTCGAATAATCTTATAAGGAGTTAATTGTACTTGACTTATCTTTCAACTTAATATAGAACGAATCCGAAACTCTTAATGTAACAATTATCATAAATGATAAGCATGTAAAACTTGTTAGAACTCTTACTTATGTATTTTATAACAGGAAACACACAACTTGTAACTATAATTAGTGGATTTGTTAAGGAATTCGTAGACAATTATTCTTTTCTCTTTCTTTAGTCATATCTTCTATTAGATTTGTTGAATAATAATAGACTTTTATTTCCCATCTAAGTGCATACGATCACATCGAGTCAAACGATTAGGTTAACATACTTCTCTAAAGATGTTTTAGTGGCATCCTTTTGCATTTATAAAGAGTTAATCGTACTCGAATCATCTTATAAAGAGTTAATTGTACTTGGCTTATCTTTCTACTCAATATAGAACGACTCCGTAACTCTTACTGTAACAATTATCGTAAACGATAAGCAAGTAAAACTTTTTAGAACTCTTACTAATGTGTATTATAACTCAAAACACACAACTTGTAACTATACTTAGTTGATTTGTTAAGGAATTTGTAGACAATTACTCTTTTCTCTTTGTTTAGTTGTATCTTCTATCAGATTTGTTGAATAATAATAGACTTTTGTTTCCCATCTAAGTGCATACGATCACATCTAGTGAAACGATTTAATTAATATACTTCTCTAAAGATGTTTAAGTGGCATCATTTTGCATTTATAAAGAGTTAATCGTACTCGAATCGTCTTATAAAGAGTTAATTGTACTTGACTTATCTTTAACTCAATATAGAATGAATCCGAAACTATTACTGTAACAATTATCGTAAACGATAAGCAAGTAAAACTTGTTAGAACTCTTACTTATGTGTTTTATAACTGGAAACACACAACTTGTAACTATACTTGGTGGATTTGTTAAGGAATTCGTAGATGATTACTCTTTTCTCTTTCTTTAGTCGTATCTTCTATTAGATTTGTTGAATAGTAATTGACTTTTATTTCCCATCTAAGTGCATACGATCACATCGAGTCAAACGATTAGGTTAACATACTTCTCTAAAGATGTTTTAGTGGCATCCTTTTGCATTTATAAAGAGTTAATCGTAGTTGAATCATCTTATAAGGAGTTAATTGTACTTGACTTATCTTTCAACTCAATATAGAACGACTCCGTAACTCTTACTGTAACAATTATCGTAAACGATAAGCAAGTAAAACTTTTTAAAACTCTTACTAATGTGTTTTATAACTGAAAACACACAACTTGTAACTATACTTAGTGGATGTGTTAAGGAATTTGTAGACGATTACTCTTTTCTCTTTCTTTAGTTGTATCTTCTATTAGATTTGTTGAATAATAATAGACTTTTGTTTCCCATCTAAGTGCATACGATCACATCTAGTGAAACGATTTAATTAATATACTTCTCTAAAGATGTTTAAGTGGCATCATTTTGCATTTATAAAGAGTTAATCGTACTCGAATCGTCTTATAAAGAGTTAATTGTACTTGACTTATCTTTAACTCAATATAGAATGAATACGAAACTATTACTGTAACAATTATCGTAAACGATAAGCAAGTAAAACTTGTTAGAACTCTTACTTATGTGTTTTATAACTGGAAACACACAACTTGTAACTATACTTGGTGGATTTGTTAAGGAATTCGTAGACGATTACTCTTTTCCCTTTCTTTAGTCGTATCTTCTATTAGATTTGATGAATAATAATAGTCTTTTATTTCCCATCTAAGTGCATACGATCACATCTTAATATACTTTTCTAAAGATGTTTAAGTGGCATCCTTTTCCATTTATAAAGAGTTAATCGTACTCGAATAATCTTATAAGGAGTTAATTGTACTTGACTTATCTTTCAACTCAATATAGAACGAATCCGAAACTCTAACTGTAACAATTATCATAAACGATAAGGAAGTAAAGCTTGTTGGAACCCTTAGTTATGTGTTTTATAACTGGAAACACACAACTTGTAAATATACTTAGTGGATTTGTTAAGGAATTCGTAGACGATTACTCTTTTCTCTTTCTTTAGTCGTATCTTCTATTAGATTTGATGAATAATAATAGTCGTTTATTTCCCATCTAAGTGCATACGATCACATCTTAATATACTTTTCTAAAGATGTTTAAGTGGCATCCTTTTCCATTTATAAAGAGTTAATCGTACTCGAATATTCTTATAAGGAGTTAATTGTACTTGACTTATCTTTCAACTCAATATAGAACGAATCCGAAACTCTAATTGTAACAATTATCATAAACGATAAGCAAGTAAAGCTTATTGGAACCCTTAGTTATGTGTTTTATAACGGGAAACACACAACTTGTAAATATACTTAGTGGATTTGTTAAGGAATTCGTAGACGATTACTCTTTTCTCTTTCATTAGTTGTATCTTCAATTAGATTTGTTGAATAATAATAGACTTTTATTTTCCATCTAAGTGCATACTATCACATCGAGTCAAACGATTAGGTTAACATACTTCTCTAAAGATGTTTTAGTGGCATCCTTTTACATTTATAAAGAGTTAATCGTACTCGAATCATCTTATAAGGAGTTAATTGTACTTGACTTATCTTTCAACTCAATATAGAACGACTCCGTAACTCTTACTGTAACAATTATCGTAAACGATAAGCAAGTAAAGCTTGTTGGAACCCTTAGTTATGTGTTTTATAACTGGAAACACACAACTTGTGACTATACTTAGTGAATTTGTTAAGGAATTCGTAGACGATTACTCTTTTCTCTTTCTTTAGTCGTATCTTCTATTAGATTTGTTGAATAATAATAGACTTTTATTTCTCATCTAAGTGCATACGATCACATCGAGTGAAACGATTAGGTTAATATACTTCTCTAAAGATGTTTAAGTGGCATCCTTTTGCATTTATGAAGAGCTAATCGTACTCGAATAATCTTATAAGGAGTTAATTGTACTTGACTTATCTTTCAACTTAATATAGAACGAATCCGAAACTCTTAATGTAACAATTATCATAAATGATAAGCATGTAAAACTTGTTAGAACTCTTACTTATGTATTTTATAACAGGAAAACACACAACTTGTAACTATAATTAGTGGATTTGTTAAGGAATTCGTAGACAATTATTCTTTTCTCTTTCTTTAGTCGTATCTTCTATTAGATTTGTTGAATAATAATAGACTTTTATTTCCCATCTAAGTG